>CM065295.1:34990000-35255000 GCA_032871835.1 Dipteronia dyeriana | reverse complement strand
TTACTGAAGTAATCAAGAAAAACATGGGTTTCAAGTGGGGAGAATAACAAGAAAAGGCATTTCAATTGATCAAGCAAAAGTTGACCAACGCCCCATTATTATCTTTGCCTAATTTTACTAAAATTTTTGAAATTAAATGTGATGCTTCAGGTATTGGAATAGGTGCAGTCTTAATGCAAGAGGGACGACCAATAGCTTACTTCAGTGAGAAGTTAAGTGGGGAAGCCTTAAACTACCCAACTTATGACAAGGAGTTGTATGCATTGGTTAGGGCTTTGGAGACATGGCAGCACTACCTATGGCATAAAGAGTTTGTGATCCATACAGATCATGAGTCCTTGAAACATTTAAAGGGCCAACATAAGCTGAACAAAAGACATGCCCGATGGGTGGAGTTCATCAAAACGTTTCTGTACATGATCCGATATACGCAAGGTAAGGAAAACGTTGTTGCCGACGCACTTTCTCGCAAATATGTATTGCTTTCAACTCTTGATGCTAAATTACTTGGTTTTGAGCAAATTAAGAAATTATATGCAACTGACCAAGATTTTTGTAAAGAATATAAATCTTGCGAGAAATCCGCAAATGGTAGGTATTTTAGGCATGATGGATTCTTGTTTTGTGAAAATAAATTATGAGTGCCTAATTGCTTTGTGAGAGAATTGCTGGTTAGAATCCCATGGTGGAAGCTTGATGGGACATTTCGGAATTACAAAGACATTAGCTATTTTGCAGGAACATTTCTATTGGCCACATATGAAGCGAGACACTGAGAGGATTTGTGGACGATGTATCACCTGTAAGCAAGCTAAATCCCGAGTACAGCACCTTGGTTTGTATACCCCTCTCCCTATATCTAATGAACCATGGATTGACATTTCAATGGATTTTGTGTTAGGTTTACCTAGGTCTAAGCTTGTATTTCTGGGTTTTGTTGTTAGTGCTAAGGGAATTGGGGTTGATGAAGAAAAGGTTAAGGCAATTAAGGAGTGGTCGAAACCTACCAATGTGGGACAAGTGAGAAGTTTTCATGGGCTGGCTAGCTTTTATTGGAAATTTGTGAAAGATTTTAGTAGTGTAGCTGCACCTTTAACTGAAGTTATCAAAAAGAATGAGGGTTTTAAGTGGGGTAATGAACAAGAAAAGTCATTTAACTTGATTAAGGAAAAATTAACTAATGCACATTTGCTTGCTTTGCCTGACTTTGCTGAAACTTTTGAGATTGAGTGTGAGGCTTCAGGAATAGGTATTGGAGCTGTTTTAATGCAGAAAGGTCATCCCATTGCATATTTTAGTGAGAAGATAAGTGGAGCAGCCTTGAATTATCCTACCTATGACAAAGAGATGTACGCTTTGATTAGGGCATTGGAAACTTAGCAACACTACCTTTGGCCAAAAGAATTTGTGATTCACACAGATCCTGAGTCCTTGAAGCATATAAAGAGGCAACACAAGCTAAATAAGTGGCATGCCAAGTGGGTGGAGTTCATTAAAACATTTCCATATGTGATCAAGTACAAAAAAGGTAAGGAAAACGTGGTCACTGATGCTCTGTCAAGAAGGTACATTCTACTTTCTACTTTAGATGCTAGATTGTTTGGTTTTGAATACAATAAAGAATCGTATGTGGAAGATTTTGATTTTGGCAATGTGTTCAACGTATGTGAAAAGGTTGCATTTGGAAAAATTTATAGGCATGATGGATTTTTGTTTAGAGAAACTAAATTATGTGTGCCTAAGAGTTCTTTGTGTGAATTGCTTATTAGAGAAGCTCATGGGGGAGGTTTGATGGGGCATTTTAGTGTAGCTAAAACGCTAGATACTTTGCATGAACATTTCTTTTGGCCTCATATGAAACGTGATGTAGAAAGAATCTATGATAAATGCATTACATGTAGACAAGCCAAGTCTAGGATTAAGCCTCATAGATTGTATATTCCTTTGCCTATACCTAGTGGACCTTGGATTGATATTTCTATGGATTTTGTGTTGGGTTTGCCTAGGTCAAAAAGGGGTAGGGACTCTATATATATGGTTGTTGATAGATTTTCTAAAATGGCACATTTCATTCCTTATCATAAAACCGATGATGCATCACATATTGCTGATTTGTTTTTCAAAGAATTTGTGAGATTGAATGGCATGCCTAAGACCATTGTTTCGGATAGAGATGCTAAGTTCTTAAGCTACTTTTGGAAGACTTTGTGGGGTAATTTAGACACTAAACTTTTATTTTCTACTACTTGTCATCTACAAACTGATGGTCAAACTGAAGTAGTTAATAGGACTTTATCTATCTTGTTGCATGCTATAATACAAAAGAACTTGAAAACATGGGAGGATTGTTTACCACATGTCGAGTTTGCTTATAATAGGAGCACGCATTCTGCAACTCATTTTCACCTTTTTGAAATTGTGTATGGTTTTAACCCATTTACTCATTTGGAGTTAATTCCTTTACCAGTGAATAAGCATGTTAACTTGGATGGAAAGAAAAATACAGATTTTGTTAAGCAAATCCATGAAAATACTCGGCAAAAGGTAGAGAGACGAACTGAGCAATATGCAAACCAAGCAAATAAAAGGCGTAAGAAAGTTGTGTTTGAGCACGGTGATTGGGTGTGGTTGCATATGAGGAAGGAACGGTTTCTAGCCCAACGGAGTTCTAAACTACTTCCAAGTGGAGATGGCCCATTTCAAGTGATTGAAAGGATCAATGACAACACATACAAGTTGGATCTTCAAGGTGAGTATAATGTTAGTGCAAGCTTCAATGTTTCGGATTTGTCTCCTTTTGATGTAGGTGACGATTTGAGGACAAATCCTTTTCAAGAGGGAGAGAATGATGAGAACAAGTCAGCTGCATCAAATGATCCATTGCATGTTCCAATTTGGCCAATAACAAGGGCAAGAGCTAAGAGATTCAAATAAGCACTAAATGGCCTAATTCAATACACTTGGGCTGATTTTGAAGTGTTGAAGTCCAAGATAAGCCCACATGAAGACCAAGGCGTAATTAATGTCATCAAAGGAATTCACTGGGCCGAATAAGGAAGACTTGGGCGTGTGGCACATGCTAGGAGAAGATTCAACTTTGGTTGATTTATTTCCTTTTAATTTACAAAGAATAATAGTTGATTTGTTTCCCAAATTAATGGGCTGATTTGTTTCCATATTTAGCTTTCTAATTAGGGAGCAAGCCAATAGTTTCTCAATTTAGCTTTCTTCTGATTGAAAGGCCTTAATAGCCGAATTATCTTGTTCCCTTTTTATGTTGGCTTATAGCCTTTCTTTTCATTTAGGGTTTTAGTATATAAAGGAACGAATTGGATGTAATTCGGTAGACTTGAATGAATAAAAAAAATAGCGAGACTTCATCTCTTTTGGTTCCGAAATCTAGACTTATCACGCACATCTCCTTCTTGTTCTTGAGTGTGGGGTCTTCAACTTCTTGATACCGTTGGTTCTTACCTCCTTATAGGTAATAGGCCGCGGTCCGATAACGTTCTTGTTTATAAACTTGGTTAGAAAACGATCCTTTGTTACCATATATTGGTTTCGGGTCTCACTGCTCTTGGTGAGGTTCATATCAATATCTTAAAAGATTGAAATTGCTTAGTTTTATCAATATATATATATATATATATGTGTGTGTGTGTGTGTTTGTGTGTGTGTGTGTGTGTGTGTGTGTTTTAATATAGGAGAAATTCATTACTAAGTCAACGCACTAATTGGAATTTGCATAAGATGCAATTGATTGTACACAGTGTTTGTATTTGATGCAAATTGCGTGCACGTGCAACACACAAGAATTTGCATATGATTCAAATTGCTAGCACCTGATAATTGTTGGAACCCCGTTCACCGGTTACGCAGCGGAACTAGGTTTTAAATTTTTATACATATCATAATCTGTATTTGGGACCAGTGAACTTGGGATCGTAATTATTTTTCAAAACTAATACATACAATATGTAAACACAGGAAATTGTAATCAATATAATCAGAAGAAGAAAATCTTACCAACGTTTGGAGGCTCCTTCACTTTATGATATGCTCCTATCTGAACCACTCTTACCAACGTTTGGAGACTCCTTCACTTTATGATGTGCTACTGTCAAAACCACTCGATATTTCTTGCTATCTCCCGGGACTGGTAACTGCGTGTGGGCGTGTCACGGTCTCAGGAACTTGAATGGAGGATGTAAAGAAAAGTCTTGAAGAAACTCTTTCTTCTTGATCACTGTACAACATTTGTTTTGAACACTTTGAAGCATAAAGATTATGCGTTGATACACACACATATACCTTTTTTAAATCACGCAACACTTGCATGGATATTTATGCTTTGATACCTTAACATCAGTTGTCTCTCACTTTTAAACATATATCCCATATCTATTTAAAAAACAATATAACTGATGATGCCGTGTTCCCTTTAAGTGTTGTTGTAAGTACACCAATTTGCATTCCATACAAATTGCAAGTTGCACGTTTTTTTTTATTATCTAAATATATAAAACATATATATCATATACATATATATATATATATTGATAAAACTCATCCATTTAAATCTCTTAAGATATCTCATATCTCTAAAGATATTAATCAATTTATTTTGAATTCAAACTCTATAACAACTAAAGACTAAAAACTAGCAACTAGTTGATTTGTTCCTTATTTGGAAAGTTGAATTCGGGAAACAAATCAATTCGTTATTTGGGAAAAATAAATAAAACAGGGAACATGCTAAAGTAGAAAATATGCTGAAATTGGATTCTCCTCTAACCATACGTATAAACGAATGCACGCACGCACGAATGCACGCGTGCAGACCCGCCACACACATGAAAGTACGCAAGTACACACGCACGCACGCATGCATGCACGCACGCACGCACGAATGCACATACACATGCACAATCGTACACACGAACGAACGAACGCAATCACACACGAATGCACGTAAGTATGCATTCTCGCACGACCGCAACACACTCGTAATTATGCAAGTACGCAAGAACGCAAGAACGCATGGACGCAAGCACAAACGTACGCACGTTCGCACGCAAGCACGCACGAATGCACGTACGCAACCATAAGCAAGTATGTAAGCACGCACTCACACAGGCAAGCAAGGACGCACGCACTCACGCAATCTCACACACACGCATGCTTGCAAGGACGCACACACTCACGTTCACACCCCGGCACGTGTGCACGCATGTAAACACTCACGCACTCGTACATGCACGCACGCACACACGTATGCACGCACGTATAAAAGCATGAATGCTCACACGCACGCACTTACAAATGCATGTACAAATACACGCATGCACGCACGCATGCAAGTACTCAATTAATCACGTACTCAAGCATTCATGCACGAACGCACGTACTCAAGCATTCATGCACGAACGCACACAAGTACGTAAGCATGAACGCACGTACTGATGCACGCACGTATGCACATACAAAATGCACATACAAAATGCACGCACACATGCAAGTACTCAATCACTTAAACACGCACACATGCACTTAAGTTCGTACGCACGCACGCACGCGCGCAAGTATACATGCACACAGACAGGTATGCAAGCAAGCATGCATGCCCACACGCACGCACGTACACACGCAGACATGCAAGTTCGCAGGCACGTACGTATGCAAGTACGCAGGCATGCAAGTACGCAGGCATGCATGTACGCACACATGTACACATGTATACGTGTAAGTACGTAGGCACGCAAGTACGAAAGCACGCACGCATGCACACATGCACACTCGCACGCAAGTACGTAAGCACGCACGCACGCAAGCATGCATGTAAGGACGCATACACGCATGCAAGTACCACGCATGAACCCACATACACACGTACGATCGTACACAAGAACGAACAAACGAACGCACGCATGCACTAACGCACGTATGCCCGCCCGTCGTCTGCACACACGTAAGCAAGCAAGCAAGGAAGCACGCACGGAAGCACGCACGGACGCATGCACGTACACACGTACACGTACACAAATGCAAAAACGCACACATAAACGTACACATGCAAGAACGTATGCAAGTATGCAAGCACAAACTCACTCATGAATGCAAGTATGCATACACGTACGGATCCACGCATGTACGCACACAAGCTCACACACGCGCACACTTGTAAGGACGCACGTACATACTCATGCACTCACGCACGCACACATGCACTCACGCATGCACACATGCACGAACGCACGCACATATGCATACACGCACAAACGCACGTACGAATAGACGCAAGCTCTCACGCTCGCACTCACGCATACAGGTACGTAAGTACGAAAGCACGCAAGCACGCACGTCTGTATGCACGCACGTAAGTACACACACTCGAATGCCTGTATGCACGCACGCAAGTACACAATCAAATGTGCATGTACGCATGCATGCACACACGTATGTAAGCACGAACATATGCATGCGCGAACGCATGTACGTATGCACTCACTCAAGCACACATGCAAGCACGCAAGCATGCAAGCACACACGCACACACAAACGTACACATACATGAACACACGCAGGGACGCACGTACGAACACATGCACGTACACACACATGAACATAAGTATTCACGTACGCAAGCCCGCCTACCAATGCGGAAGCACGCAAGCATGCACGGAAGCACGTACACACGCTCTATCTCATGTACCCTCGCCCGTAAACACTACAAGCATGCACAGACACATGCAAGTATGCACGAATGCACGCACACACACACACACGAAGGTAAGCACTCACACACATCGAACGCACGCAAGCATGTAATCACGCACGCACATACATATGCAGGCAAGCACGTACACACGAATGAACATACGTATACTCACACGCATATGTACACACGTACGCACACATGCACGCACGCAAGTAGGCAAGCATGCAAGCACGCAGGCACGCACGCACTTATAAACGCACGCACGTATTCACGCACGTTCGCATGCATTTACACTTGCACGTACGCACGTACACATGCACTCACACACGCACGCACGCACGAACGTATGCACGCATGTAAAAACGCACGCACACACGCACACACAAGAGTACGTAAGCACTCACCCACGTACGCACTCATGCACGCATGCACGCACCCACGCACGCACGCACGCACGAATGCAAGCAAGTACGCTCACACGAACGCATGCATAAAAGTATGCAAGTACGCATGAACGCGTGCACCCAAGCATGAACGCAATTATGCACGTATGTACGCATGAACACATGCACGCACACTTGCACATACGCATACACTTATAAATGTACGCTCACACGCATGTACCCACTTACGTGAACACACATGCATGTACGCACGCATGTACGTACGTTTGAATGCTCGTACGCAAGCACACACACAAGTATGCATGCACGCACGTACGCACGCACTTAAGCATGCACATACGTACGCTTGTACGCACACACGTACACAAGCACGCATGCACGCACTCACACAAGTACGTAAGCACGCACGCACTCACGCACTCACGCACTCACGCACGTTTGCAAGCACACACTCAAGTACACATGCATGAATGCATGCATGCACACACACATGCAAACATGTACACATAAACTCACGTACACAAGCACTCACGCACGTATGTACGTATGCACACACGCATGCAGGCACCCATGCACACACGCATGCAGGCACGTTTACACGTACACACACAAGCATGCAAACAAATATGCACGCACGCACGTATGCACGCAAGTAAGTAAACACTCACACCCGACTGTACACATATACGGAAGTACGCAGGCACACACGTATGCACGTACGTAAGTACGTAAGCACTCGTGTACACCTATATACATGCACAAAAGTATGCAAGCACGCACACACATATACATGCATGTACGCATGTACACACACATGTAGGCACAAACACACGTACAAATGCATGCACAATCACACACACGCACGTACCTACGAACGCACCCATGTACGCACGCATGCAGGTACGCAAGCACGCACGCACGTACTTAAGTACGTACGCACTTACGTATGCACAATGTGAAAACGCACTCACACATACACACATACACGCATGCACGTGCACACGCAAATACGTATGCACAATTATATACACGCACGTACACAAGGACGCACTTATGCACAAATGCACTCATTCACGCACAAGCATGCATGTAAGCACGCACGCAAGCAAGCATGTCTACACGCACGTACACAAGCATGCCTGCACGCACACACACTTCCACCCAGGTACTCATGCACGCACGTACTCACACACATATGCACACACACAAGTACATAAGAACGTGCGCATACATGCATGCACATATGCACGGACGAAGGCACGCACATACGAATGCACACATGCACGCTTACACGTAACTACGTAAGCACGAATGCAAGTACGCACGTATACATATACGTACGTAAGCACACACGTACGTAAGTACACACATACAATCATAGGTACGTACGTACAAACGTATACATGAACAAATGCACGCAAGCGCGCACACATGAAAGTATGCAAGCATGTACGAATGTATGCTCGCATGCACACACGCACGTATGTACGCACGTACAGACGCACGCATGCACACACGCACATAAGTAGGCAAGCACACACTCATGCACGCATGCACGGATGCATGCATACATGTATGCATACACGTACGAACGCACGCATATATACACACAAGCTTACACACACAGACGCACACACGTACTCATGCAAGCACGCACTCACGCACGCACTCACGCACACATGCACGCACATAAGTACAAACACACGTACGCACACACGTAAGCTCACACGTACATAAGCACGCACACACGCAATCATCTATGAACGCACGCTTGCAGCACATACTTAAGTACGTACACATGAACGCATGCACGTACGCACGTAAGTACACAATCACGTACGCATACACGCATACATGTATGTATGCATAAACGCGAGCATGCATTCACACATGTACACACGTACACACACACATGCACGCATGTATGCACACATACACACATGCACATAATTACGCACGCACGTAAGTACGCAAGTATGCACGCACGAATGCATATAAACATGAACAAACGTAAGCATAAAAAAATGCACGCATGCACGAATGCACACGTAAGCACGCATGCACGTAAGTATGCACACACAAAAGCCCACCCACACACTCATAAGTATGCAAGCATGCACGGATGCATGGATGCACGCATGCACGTACGCACACACGAACGCATGAATGCACGTACGTAAATACAAACATTGGCAAGCACGTACAGACGCACACATGCACGGATGCACGCATGCATGTATGGATGCATGTATGGACGCACAGATGCACTCATGTATGTATACGTGCATGTACGTATGCACGTACATAATCTCACACACATGCACGCTTGCACGGATGCATACACACACACTCACACCTACACCTAAGCAAGTATGCACGCACGCTTGCACTTACAAAAGCACACACACACGCACGTACGTACACATGTATACAGGCACGTACGCACACATGCATATACACACGTATATATGCACGCAAGTATGAACACACAAACGCACGTATGTACGCATACACTCACGCAAGTATACAAGCAAGAATGTATACATGCACATACACAAGTATGCATGTAGGCACGTAAGTACACAGGCACGCACTTATATAAGTACACAAGCACACACACATGCACGGACGCATGCAAGTACGCTTGGTCGCACGTACGAAAGTAAGCACGCAGGCACTTATGCACGCTCGCCTATAAGTACGCACGTATATAAGCACGCATTCATATACTTATGCACGCGCGCATGCACATACGCAAGTATGCACATATGATTGCACGTATGCATGCACGAACGTGCGCACGAACAAACACATGTATGCATGAATGCACATGCGTACACCCACCTACACACACGTAAATACGCAAGCAAGCATGGATGCACGTACGCGTACACATTCACACGTACACACGTACACATGGATGCATGCACGCACACACATATGAATGCACGTATGCACATATAAACATACACACACGCACGCATGCACACAATTATGTACGCATGCACATAATTATGTACGCATGCACGGACGCACGCATGTAGGTATCACACACGCACGGATGCACACAAGCTCACACACGCACACTTGCACGGACACACACGGGTACTCATGCACACACGCATGTACGAACGCACATACACATGCACACACGTACAAATGCAAGCACGCATAAGTATACTCGCACGCAAGTATACAAGTACGCATGCCGAACGCATATAAGCATATACACATGCATAAATGTACGCACTCATGCACGAATACACATGCACAAGCACGCATGCATACACGCACACCCATCAGCATACTCGTAAGTATGCAAGCATGCACGTACGCACACACAGACGTATGCACGCACACACATATATACGCACGCACGTACGCACGCAGGTATGTACGCACTTACACACACACACACGTAATCTCACACACATGTATGTAATCTCACACACATGCTCACACCCCAGCACGTATACACTTATGCAAACACACATGCACAAACGCTCACACACATGCACGCACGCACGTACGTAAGTATGTATGCCACCATATACGTACGCATGTATGCTGGCACGTATGTATGCACGAATGCACGTACGTAAGCACGTATGCACGTAAGTATGCATGCATGCAAGCCCCTCCGTACACTTGTAAGTACGTAAGCACGCACGCACATACATATGCATGTACGTGCTCATGAACGTACAAATGGACATATGCAAACACAAACGTTCGCACATAAGTACGCAAGCATGCACTTATGCACGCATGCAAGTATATGCATGCACGCGTGGATGCACATGCACACGTATGCATGCACGTAATCTCACACACATGCACGCTTGCACGGATGCACACACACACACACACATGCTCACACCCCAGAATGTATGCATGTATACAAACACACACGCACAAACCCTTGCACGCATGCACACACGCATGTATGCACACATACTTTCACGTACGCACGCACGCACGTACACATGTATACAGGCATGTACACACGAACGCACGTACGCATGCATGCACGGATGAACGCATGTATGCTCACACGCACGTACGCACGCATGCAAGTATTCAAGCATTCATGCACGCACGGACACACGCACGCACACACGTACTCAAGCATTCATGCATTCACGCACGCAAGTACGCATGCATGCACACACGTACTCATGCATGCACACACGCACGTACAAACACATGTACATATGCAAGTACTCAAGCATTCACACACGCACATACAAACGCATGTACGTATGCAAGTACTCAAGCATTCACACACGCACGTAGGCATACAAGCATGCATACATGCAAGTACGCAAGCACGCACACACGTACTCATGCACGCATGCACGCATGCACGCTAGTGTATTCAGGACGGGATTTGATCCTGTTAGTATACATGGATTCTGATTTTCAGTCAGATAAGGATTCTAGGAAATCCACGTCTGGATAAGTATTCACCCTAGGTGGTGGAACCATTGTATGGAGAAGTATTAAGCAATCTTGCATTGCTGACTCCACTATGGAACCCGAATATGTAACTGAATATGTAGTTGCTTGTAAAGTTTCTAAAGGGGTTATTTGGCTCCGTAAGTTATTGAGTGATCTGGAAGTTGTTCCAGATATGGATAAGCTCATCACACTTTATTATGATAACAGTGGTGTTATGGTTAATTCCAAAGAACCAATAAGCCACAAGAGAGGGAAGCATATAGAGAGAAAATATCATCTCATTAGAAAGATAGTACAGAGAAGAGATGTGATTGTTACCAAGATAAGCACACAAGATAATCATGATGATCCATTTACAAAGACCTTATCGACTAAAGTGTTTTTAGGTCACCTAGATGGCCTAGGGTTACGAAACATGCCTCACATGCTTTAGTGCAAGTAGGAGATTATTGGGGTTTATGCCCTAAACATGTAATTTGTAAATGGATTTATGAAAAAAATAAAAAGAAAAGTTCAATTCATTCTTATTGTGTTTTTTATTTTATAACTTGTGCATATTGACATCTTAGATTGCCGGATATAATCTTGAACTGTGTATATGAGTTTTATATACAGATGGATACAGTAAGAGATGTGCAATCTAAAGAGTCCATAGATAACAAATAAAGCTGAGTACTTTATTTGCAGCTAATCTATAGTTGTGATCCATTCCATAATCTACGGTGATTCTATCCTGAATCATTCATATGAGATATGGGAATGGAGACACCTTGTATGATGTGATCATATAGGATTGGGTGATGATCTATATGAATCTCTCACCAAGATCCATTTACCGATAAGATTCATATATATCAACTAATTATGGCTATATGTGGGTGATCTTAATCCTGAGAGTCTTATCGACTCCTTTAGGTTAGATCGTGGTCTTTGATATACCATGGGTGAGGTCAAATACAGTTCCTGATCAATATACTCCGTATGTTGGGATTACGGTTTGGCTTGTGGCTGGGAAGGTTTGTACACAATAGTGGAATACACTCCTTCTTGTGTGCAGTAGATGGTAGATCCCTTAAGGGTTGATTCGGGGCTTAGACAATATGAGCGTTCTCCTAATTCTGTGAGGAAATAAGATTTATTGTCCATTAGATAATCAACGGTACTTAAAGGATATATGTAATTAGAGGGGTATAACGGATATTATGACCTAGGTCTAATTATGAACTACCGTGGAGGATCACATCATATATAATAGCTATATCGATGGACATCAAGTTGTATCGGTCTGTAAAAATATCTGCAGCTGAGAGAGTGCAGATTCAGGTTTTTAGTGGAATAACACCGGAGTTAATAATCAATGAATATTAATTAAAAAAATTAATTAATGTTTCCGAAGATTATTGGAGCTCAAAATACTGTGGGTCAATTAGGTCCACTTGCTAGCCCAATCGATTTAGGTAATAAGGGTCACGGATAATTAATTGGATTGTCTAATTAATTGTGTTATGAAAGTGACACGTATTTATTCAGAAATTAATTGAATAATGAGATTATTTAATTAATGAATAATGGTGATTAAATAAATTAAATAAAAAGATTATTTAATTATGTTGTTAATCACTAAATGAATGATGTTAGTTGATATTTGATAGAATATGATAATATGATTATTTTATTTTATTAAACATTTGAAATTGAATTTAAAATGTTTAAATTCAAAATTAATTTTTAATTATTTTAAAATAAAATATATGAGATATTTTTTATTTGAAAGTTTTTAAAAATCAAATACAGTTTTGATCAGGTTTTTTAAAATTAAATATATATGTGGTGTATATTATGATTTAAAAAACCGAATCAAAGATTTGATTTGATTTAAAAAGATTTTGGTTTAAAATAAAAATATATATATTGGTATATTTGTAAAAAATAAAAAACCGATACATGCATTTTTGTTTTAATTGAAAGCAAGTGGGCGTGAGAATTTTTTAATGAACACATCTGCTCTTTCTATTTGCAAAAAGGATAGTGTGTGTGTCATCTCATGCAAGTGTGTGCATGAATCAAAATGCATCGGTGCAAAAGTTGCGTGTGCGTGATTTAATTTTTGTGTGATTTAATTTTTGTGTGTAAATATGTACATGAAATAACACTAAAAATAGAGAAAAGATTTTATGTATAAGTGTTGTGTACTGATATCAAAAGAAGAGTTTATTATTCTTTTCTCTTCAACATCCTTCATTCAAGTTCCTGAGATCGTGATGCGTCCACACGCAGTTACCAGTCCCGAGATATAGCGAGAAATACAGACCAGGAGCATATCATAAAGTGAAGAAGCCTCCAAATGTTGGTATGGTTTTATTTTATTCTTCCCTTTATATTGATTACAATTTCCGTGTATACATATTTATTTATTATTGTAATAATTGATATGTATTAGTTCCGAAAATAATTACGATCTCAAATTCACTGACTCCGGATCAATTACGATTTATATAAAAAATTTAAAATCGATTTCCGTTGCGTTATCAGTGAACGGGGTTCCAACACTCCTCCGCTTTCAGTTTATAATTAAATATGATGATGCCTTAAACATTAAAACGAGTCAAGGGTAAGTTTGTGTTATTACGAAACTTTTTCCGATTTTGGAGCAATCATACATATAGTCAGGTAAGTTAGTGCAATTTACCCTTTTAATAGTAATCATAAACCATGTAGTCTCCTATATAAATTTCTTCATCTTTATTCTTTTTCAACATATCTCACTAGAAAAACAAAACCTTGCTACGAAAATTCTTCTTAGTGATGGCTCCATCTCCTTATTTTCACCACCACTAGCACAATCACCATCATACTTCTACTCCGTCCGACTTCACTCAGAAGGGCGAAGCCATTAACAAGTGTTAGGCTCCATCTCCTTTCTTTTGTAAGTGTTTTGTTTGTAGAAAAATCAAAAACATATTTTTTTTTTTAATGTTTATGGTATGAAAGGCGTTGGATAAAAAAAGCAATAAATTTAAATTTTATGTTCACGATATTTTTATATAAATTTGGTTATTTGTTTGTTGTTAAGGTTAGCAGGAGGTTCACTGGGCTCTTGATTATCCATCCTTTGAGTTTGTTGAGTAGTTCCTTCAAGTTGTCTCACGATTCTACCCACACGATTAATATTGTCTAAAGTTTTTCCAATCTAGGTCAAACTGATTATCATTCGAAATTTTTGCTTTTAAGAAATTAGATTTCAACATATGAGTGTATGTGCATGTGGCTCATCAACCATTTTTGTTTTTCAATCCGAACATTCTTAATTTTCAACTATACTCCTTTAAGCTTTTGAAGCTTTATGTAAATATTTTTTTTATTCTTTTTCTTTTGTTTCTTTTCAACACTTCTTTGATCTTCTTTTTTTATACACTTCATAATGGTTTTCACTCATCATATTGACATAGCCCTTTTCTACATTGAACAGCTGTACAACCAACATATGTAGCATTTTCCATGAAGGTGCTTTTTGAGTTATATGTAAATAAAAATGTGTTTTATGACGGTTAAAAACCGTCATAAATGTCAATTTATGACGGTTTTAAAACGTAAAAGAATCCAATATCAAGAACCATTTTATAATGGTTTTACTTTATGATGGTTTTCAATGTCATAACTTCTCGACGTTTTTTAACCATCATTATTTACCCATCATTAAGCAATGATGGTTTTATAAATCTGAAAACATTTTAAAAAAAAAAATCAGTGGGGAATATATTAAATATTATAATATATAAAATATTATAATATATAATATATTCCACAATGAAAATTAATTATATATATTATTAATTTTTAAATTTTTAATAATTTATCAAATATATAAATACAACTTACTAATTTTCTTTCAAAATTAAACAAAATCAATATAATTGAATAAGCACATTAGATTAAAAAAACAATATAATTACATTATCAAATACAAAGAAGTATATACTCTATTTACAAGAATATGTATCTCAAAATTTAACTACATATTCCCTCCTAAAAAGAAAAAAAAAATTACACAAAGTGTCAACACTATCGATTGAAGTTGTTTGTTAGGAGAGTAAAACTATCCCAAGAATTTCTTCTCTTTGAATGCCCTGCAAAACAAATATAAAAATACAATGAAAAAAATAATAATCTTTCATAAGGTCATTAAAAAAAACATATACATTCTTCAAACTTAAAATTTAATTTACTACCAATAAGAACAACACCCATTGGAATAAGATTGAACAAATCTTTATCAAGAAACAAATTTAAAAAAAAAATCTTATTTTTATATCTCACATATCACAATCAATAAAAAAAATTACAAAAATCAAACTTTTTAAACCCAAATTAATATTACAATGAATCAAATTTAATTCAAGAATATAAAAATAAACTATTGAAAGGAGAAAATAAACGAAAATATAGAAATAAAAATAAGGAGATATAACAAAAGAAATAAAGAAAAAAAAAACCTGGATCATAGTAGAAGTAGAAGTAGAAGAAAAGCCCATTCGCAGAAATGCCTCATGAGAAAATTTTGAAAAAAAAAAAATTGATTTAGGTTGGGAAGGATGTAGCTATACGGCCACAACTCTAAAAACAAAAGAAAGTTAAAAATTTATAAGTTAAGGTTATGACTTAATGGAGATGTTGAAACCTAATAGTAATGGTGGGACTCATTCTTTCCCTCTTTTACTTTTTTTTTTCCCTCTTAGTTTTAAATTACTTTTAACTTTTTCAGTTTCCTTCCCTCCTTTAATTTTAAATTACTTTTTATCTTTTTATTTTCTCTCCTTCAATTTAGGTTACTTTTTTTACTTTTTAATGTAACATTCTTTAACTATACATAATCAAATTTTAATATTATTTTGTATTTTTATGTTATAATATAATTATAAAAATATATTCAATAATATAACTATAAATGAAGTTTATAAAATGCTATAACTTTAAGTTTGAATAAAATATTTTATAATTTCTTACGGAAATCACATAATTTTATATATATAAAAATCAATTATATTTATTTACAATATCTATTTATTCAAAACCCATATATTTTTTTAAGTTTTTATTTTTTTCCTTTTGATAGGATTCGAGCCGCTAGCTTAGGAGTTATTTGTCCAAACCTCAAGCTCGTTCATCTACTAATTGAGTTAGAACAAAAATAGATAAAACATTTTTAAAAGGTTAAGTACTGGGTTATGACAGTAAAAACCGTCATCCACCTATGATATTTTGTTGTTCTTATTAAAAAACGTCACAAGTTACGATGGTTTTTAAAAACCGTCAAAAAATTATGACGGTTTTTAAAAACCATCATGATATGTTAATTGTTTTTAAAAAAGTGTCATAACGTTACGACGGTTTTTAAAAACCATCGTAACGTTGTGATGGTTTTTAAAAAACGTCATAAGTTTTGACACTATTTAAAAAACCATTATTAATGTGTCATAAATCATCATTTTTGTAGTGGTGATGCCGAACCAAAATGAATACTAACCGTAGGTAATCTATCATATACTAAGCAATAAACTTTTAAATGTATCAATGATCAATACATTTTCAAACTCAACTACTCAAACTAAAACATATAAGAGAATCGTTAGTGCACAAACCACTAACTCAACGACAAATGTTTCCGAGTATACTAAACAAAAAAGTTGTCATATTGACATGCCAAATAGATATTATGACCATAATACCTAATGTTGAACATTTATTTGCCTTGATCAATTGAATATGTTGCATCTCTCCAGATCAATCTAGGCAAACACGATATATTTTAGTGACAAACTGACAACCATTGAAAATAAAGTCAAGATTTCATGATGTCAACCCAATATATAGCAGATAATTCAATAAGTCAGCTTACAAGTTACATCTTTAAATCCTATCATGTGAATCTTTAAAGAATGGACAACACACTGGTCCTCCAACAAAAGTTATATATTTGGTCTTATGTTTCTTATATTTCTTTTACGTGTCACGAGCATATTAAAAGTAAAAAAAAAAAAATTTATATATATGATTTGAATATTTTCTAAATATTTTTAAATTGCCATATGGCGGCCTCAGATCACAAAATTAAAGGTTGTTATTACGTTATTATATTATTAAATATATAATACATGATTATATATAATATGATATGATATGATATATACGTAGAGATATACATTTTTTCCCGGGGTCCTAATTCCCCGTGTTCCCATCCCTATTTGGGGATTTTTTTTAGGGAAAATAGGGAAATGGAGGGAGGGGGAGGGGGATAGGGATGAAATTCATCCCCAAATTGAGATGGAGATGGGGATGGGGATGGGGATGGGGATGGGGATGGGGGAACCTCTCCCCATCCCCATTTCCCCATTTCCCCATTTTCCCATTTTCCCCACAATTATATTGAAATGGGATGAGGATGAGAACCCCCACCCCCATTTCCCTATTTTCCCCAAACATATATAAATATAGTTTTAATATATATTATTAATTATAATATATATTTGAATTTGTAATATATTAATGGGTTTTATTTTGTATTTCTAATGGAATGTTTGTTTTTTTTAGTTAAATTTATAATTTTTAGTTAAATGGCGAAATGAAAAAACGGAAAAAACGGAAAAAACGAAAAAACGGAGAAATACAAAAAAAAAATGGGAAAATGGGGAAAATGGGGAAATGGGGATGGGGATGGATATACCTCCCCCCAAAATTCCTCATCCCCATTTTCCCCAAATGGGGAAATGGGGAGGGATGGGGGAAGGGTATAGGAAGTGAGGATGGGGATGGGGGGACCTATATCCATCCCCATTCCCCAAATGTGCATCCCTATATATATGATATAATGAAGGACACGTGTCGCAACCATACCAAAAGTAGGAAAAAAACTATTATTACATTGTAATATAGATAGTTCTTTGTTTCTCTTAGAAAAAGATTTTTTTGTTGTTGTTTCTCTTAGGGATAAAACGAGCGAACTTTATGTTTAAAATTTAATCCAAAATTCAACTTAAATGTCTCTGAATCAACAATCAAGAACAAACACAAATTTTTCTGGATTCAAGTTCATGTTTTTCAAAATTAGCTAGAAAGATATTCAATTAAAAATCACAAAGGCTAATTTTGAAAATCACCCAAATAAGTTCAAATTAGTAGAATCCAAATCATTCTAAACACATTTCATATTCAAATCAAGAGATTCAAGAAATTGATCACAAGAAAAATGTAGAGAATATCCCAGCAAACTTTAATATAGATAATGTAGGTGTGGCAAAACGTGTGGGAAGAGGTTTGCATAACTGTACAATCGTTAGGGATATCGTTTTGAAGAGCGAAACTGTGGGAAGTATCAAGAAAATTGAAAAGGCAAAGGTTCATGTGTTTGCCGGTGGTATTGTGATGTGTGTAAATCTTGTTTATAAAAACAGTACTCGCAAGTGTATGAATCATGAAGATAACGTACAGTGGCAAGTAAGGATCATTCCTACGAGGAAAAGTAATTTATTGTTTAAAACTAATCCTAATTTAAGTTAAACTAAACGTGACGAGAAGATTGTTGGGTTTGGTTTAAAATTAAAACTAAATTAAATTAAACTAAAAAAAGTAATTAAGAATTTTTGGTTTGTGATCAATGGAAAGAAAGCATTAGGTCATCAATGACCCCCAATTATAAACACACAATGTATGAAATTAACTTGTAATAAAATTCAATCAATTTGAGGGTTCATTCTTTATCTTAAATACGATTCTTACAGTATGATCACGGGATGAGTCACGTATTCCCAACCACTATTCACCATTGGTCTATGGTGTGAATAACGATTGGAAACCCGTTAAATGCAAGAAATAAGAACCAAATTCTATACTTTGTTTGGCATATGTTAAAGATAAAATTCATTCATTCAAAAGAGCATCAATCAATGTTATGTTTGGTCTATACTCTAACCCTAATTCTCAGATAGTCTTAACCCTAAAATCATACCAAATAATCACCCACCCTTGGTCTATGGTGTGAGTGAAAAATTAAAACTAATAAAAGTCAAGCAATTACACACAATGAATAAATCAAGAATTGAATTGATAGATAATAATTATTCAAGACATGAGCATTCACAAAAGGTTCACATTAATTCCCTAGTTATGGGATTAGTTACACATCATGAAAATAAAAAGAGAAGAGAAAGAAAAGATAGAACTCATCTTGATCTTCAATGAATTCTTCAAGTCTTCAATAATGAAATCTTCTTCGCCTTCAAATCTTCGATGTGTAAGATGAATGTAAGTTGTAAGGTGATGTAAGGTGATGGAGTGGTGGGGGACGGCCCCCTTTGGTTGCTTGGGACCTCTTTTGGCTTGTGTATTAAATTGTAAAGTATAGGAAGTATTTATAAGTAATTTTTCCTTATGAACCCCCAATTCTTCTTAGGTTTAGGAAATCCTTTCCTAATTTGGATTTCCTCTTTTGATGTTTGAGTTTAATTTGAGTTTAGGAAGTTTTCCAAACATGTTTTATTCTTCTAAAATCATTAGAATTTAATTTGGGAAGCTTTGGAACAATTATGGACCAATTCGGAGTGGTTTTCTGCTAAAAATCTGTCACATCGTGACCTGAGTCACTCCATAGGTCACCGCAGTCCAAATCATGGAATTCTTCTGCTATGCACCGCTCCTCAGACCGTTGGGTAGGTCATTATGCCCGAACCGTGGTCTAACCCGCGGTTGACTTCTCCAGCACTGACATGCAGTTACTATATCAGACATAACTTCTTCTAGGAATATCGGAATTGTGATCCGAAAAGTGCACCAGTAACTAGACCTCTAGGGCTTTCAATATATAGGTGGTAGGACACAATTCGATCGGACCTAAGAGATATAAGCCCCGCAATCTGGTTGTTCTGTATTGGTAAAAAAATAATCTTTTTGCTCTTTTTTTCTAAAAATATAATATCCAGCACCTCTTAAATGGAATGTGACCTATACATACTCAACAAACACATAAAATATATAATCTCACCCAAGAACAAAGCACAAATAATAGGAAAATGAGGACCTAAAACATGTATAGAAATAGATCGATTATATTGATACCTTTACAACTAAAACTAAAGGAACTGTTCTTATTTATAGTGCTGAGCAGCCAGAGAAATATGCTAAAACCGAAGTAGCTAAAGTTGAGGAACTCATCAAAGCAACTGCAGATTCTAAGGCTGAAGTAATTGTTGGCAGAGCTGCGGTTGGAGAAATTGCATTACATTTTTGTGAATTGTACAAGTTCATGGTTTTGAAAATAAGCTCAAAGTTTATTTTGTCGTACCACTGGGTGTTGTTGCAATGTTGAAGCTTTGCCAACCAAACAAAGATTGCCATCATATATAAGAATAATAAAATAGTCACAAATGAAAAACCATTACCTAAATAATTACATTATGTTCATCATAGACATTTGGTCAAATATATAGATAATACAACAAAATTAACTACTAATATCCTGCTATAGACATTGGTCAAATATGTATTTTTGAGTTTCTAAACAGTGTCACATCAGTATTTCTATTTATTATGAACTCACTTTCGATTTATTTTTTTTAGAGAAATATAAATTCACATCTCTAATGCAATTATCTAAAATCAAATATGCATCCATTTTATAACCAATCAAAATAAAACAATTACTTCACTATTTCTCCTCTTTTATTTTACAATAAAATGAGCTCTAATATTATTGGTGGAAAGAGTTAGAAATTCTAGTCTTCATTTCTAGTAGAGTTTCTAGTAACTAGAAACTCAACTCTATATTCTCCAAATTTTTTTATCATATCATCTTTATTTTGAAGTTAAATAATTGCATTGAAGAGAGTTTTTTCTAACTTTTTAACTATCTATCCTATGTGACAGTCAATTTTTTTCAAATTCATATTTGCATTAGAGAGACCCTAATACAACAAAATTAACTACTAATATCCTTCTTAACCATAAACGCTACAAACATTGGTCAAATATATAGATAATACAACAAAATTAACAATTAATATTCTTCTTAACGATAAACGCAAAAAACTTATCTCTAAATCCATCTTTTGAATTGTTGAAACCAAATCGACAACAACTTTTCTCCGTTGCACATCTTCTGACGCTTCAACCCATTTGAAGTATCCACATAGGGGATAAATGAGACTATACATATTGTTAATAGATATTTCTAACGAGGGACCAAAGTAGAATTTTCCACCAATCAAGTACCTGGTAGGAGACACCGCTTGATACCTGGTAAGGCATAACTGGTAGAACCTACCGTGTGAAATCAACATCGAGACCGGTCCTCTTACTGCTTGGGTACCTAAGAATTACAATATGGGAAAAGGATAGTGCTAATTCACCAATGCTACAACGCATCAAGGAGAACCTAGGTACCAGGACACTTGCCCGGTATCCAAATATCTCGACACCCGTTTGTGACCCATTCGAGGTGTACCTCCTAACAGGAACCCTAACCCTAACGTTAGGATGACTGGCTGTTACCCGAGTACCTCGACGCAATCTCATAAACCCTCCAATGGACGTTTCCAGCCTACCAAGCAAAAAGGCACCACCGGGAAAGCGCCAGCAAGGAAGAACAAGCACTACGCCAATAGACCTATACATTAGGGTACCACACCACTAGGGAAGAAAGCCAGAATTCTCCTCCAAGCAATATGGGTTGACTCCTTCGCCATTTAAATGTCATAATGTGACCATATAAGTCAACAAATTCACCAATAATTTACATTTAAACTCAAACGGAAACGTGACGTAATCAACATGAGCAATTCCCGCGTAATTCAACACCTTCCATCAACGCCAATCAATTCTGATAACCCGGTCAATCAATTAGTCTAAATTATAGGGATTCAATCAGTGGGAGAGAGGGGATATAACTACATCGTCACAGTTCAGAGAAAGTTATTGAAAAATAAGAAATCAAGAGCATAGTGTTTCGCCATTTAGAGAGTTATTCGCTACAGAGGAAGTAACCACTTATCAACACACACGGTTTCGCCATCTTGGTTCAATTTTTAAGTAAGAGAGGTAGAGAGTAAACTTAGTGAGATCGTTATCGTTATTGTGATTACTGTACTCCTTTGTAATCATATTGTTCAAGTTTTCAATAGAATAGTTCTCCAGCATTACTCACATAGATCACCTTTCTCATTTCTCCACTATCATTCTCTTTGAACACAAGGTATGAGGTACCTACCGCGACCGTGACCTACCAGGTAACGGTCCTAAGGGTGTTAATTGGAATTCCTCACATATATATATATATATATAAATATACATATACATATACATACATATACATATACATATCAGTGCACATCGATCAAAAAATGACAAATATATATCAAATATGGCATGATGTTGGAACTTTTACCATTGGTTATATATACGTGCTTTGTTAGTTAACCCTTAAAGTTAATTATTGATATGAAAAGGTTGAAATTGGTCATATATATATATCAGTTTCTTAAAATGTTAGCCATTAGATTCAATTATTTCGATTCAGTCAATATTCACTTATGTTTAATCAACGGTTCACATACAATATACTAATATAAATATATCAATACGTATGGGGGTGAAAACTATTTTATATAGGGTTAATTGCAATAACATACCCTGAGTTTTTTTTTTCAATAAGGCTTAATATTCAACTAATGGTCTTAATTGCTATAGTCCTCATCACCGTTAGTCAACTTCCGTTAGAAATAAATGGGTAAAATCGTCATTTACTACATCAAATTTTTTGGGCAGAAATATAATAATCAACTATTTATTATTATTATTTTAAAAAATGCTAATTATTAAGCGAGAGAGAGGCAGGAGATAAAACATTGAAGGAGATTGTTCGTAATTTAGAAGATTCGGTTCAAATCTCCATTATTTGAGAAGATCTGGACCTCCGTTGACCTCTATTAATGGAGATTGTTAATAGGATTATGCTCGATAGGAATAGTATAATAATGTATTTGACAATCTTTTCATATTAATAAAATAATTTCTAGTTTAACAAATCTTATAGCATTTATAGTTTAATTATTATAATTGTCAAAAGTAAATAATCATAAGGTCAAAAGACTATGAAAAAAGAAGAATTGTTCATATATCTAGATATGTATGAGATAGACACAATTCTTTAGTTAATCTTGAATAATATTCACAACTTAAGATAAAGGTTGGGCGTCTTCATCTTGTCAAAGTTGTAGATTCTTTTGCTAGCATTTGAATGAGATCAAATGTGTTATGATGAGTCTAAAATCATCAAAGTGTGGTGCCTTTGGACAAAAGAATCTAGTATACCGGGTGCATTAAATTGGATCACAATGAAATACTTTATCTAGAACCGTTAATGGATAAAAGTTTTCACTTGAAGACAATCGGAGAGTCTATATCAATCCTGAGATAAATGATGGACTTATGGTTGCAAGTGTTATCATTTGAGCTATTAATGAGTACGATTATATAACATAATTTATCCTCGATAGTTTGGTGGTATTCATTTGTTAATCGATAGAGGACTTCATTTATAGATATGGATATCGTGGCTCCATTTATGAAATGAGAATAGAATATCATCATATGGATATTTTGAGGTGTTGGATATTAAATCTTAACGTTAAGTTTTCAATAGTGTCTATTGAAACATGGTTTCTGGACAAATCAAAATATCCAAGTTTAAAATATGGTCATATGAGTAAATATGGTAACTTGGAGAGCTATAGGCGGTCTATGAGCTCTTGGCGATTCTGATATTCTTCACGATGATACATTTTCTCTAATAAGGTTGTCGAGGGTATGAGTAAAAAATATTAACTTATTCTATCTTTATTTAAGAGTACAATTTTAGTTCTTTAGTAGAATGAAATAAAATTAATAGATCGGACCTAAGTGAATCATTTGTTGATTGTGATTGAGTTGTGTTTATTGGAGTTTAAATTTAGATAACCTGTCAAGATCCCTAATCCACACAAACTTGCATGGATCACTTGATATATTCTACCGGACCAATTTAGGGGTCCATCTAGAATTGTATTAAGGCATGTGGACTTGTTTCTTTTTGTAAGAATATGTCTAGTTCACATGTGAACTTTTTATTAAGGTCCAATAGATTTAATAAAATAAGAAAAATAATATATTGGGCCATGTATATTGTTGGGCGACTAAGCTATATAGTTTAGCATAATTATATTTATTTTATTTTATTATTTAATTAAATGGAAATTAATTAATTATTTAATTAAAAGTCAAAATCTTTTTCGAGTAGGGGAAGGTCTCCTAATATTATACTATTATTGGTAGTATAATTAATATTAAAGATTATATTTGATAAGTAGATAAATAAAAAGAATTATTTATCTAGTCAAATTAGGAAATCTTTAATATGATTAAAAATACACTATTTGAGTTGGATTAGGAGTCTTACTATAGGAAAAGATTCTTTTTGGAAAAAGATTCTTTTTGGAAAAAGATTCTTTTTGGAAAAGGATTCTTTTTGGAAAAGGATTCTTGGTCACCAAGTAAATCCACCTAAGGAAATGATTATTAACAACCAAGTAAATCATTCTTAGGAAAGGATTTGAAATCCTAATATATTCCAAGAAGGAATTTCGGCCAACCCTATATATATATATATATATATATATATAAAGGGAATTTCGACCAACTATATAGATATAGAAGAGAAATTTCGGCTAGCCTAAAAAATTGAACTTGGAGAGAAGAATTTTGGGAGAAAAATTTGTTTTTGTTCTAGACAAAATTTGATCAACTCTAAGAAATAGTGTGAGATTCGACAAAGAAGAAAAGGAAGAAAGAACGTTTAGTTTTCGATAGTACACTAGTAGCCTTTACATTAAAAGGTTTTGTGTACAACGTCGAATCAAGGTTCACGTTCACGTGAGTTTCATTCAAATTGATTGATAATTCACAAGTGACCTAACGTTCTTTGTTTTTCTTCTTGGAGGATTATTGTGACTAACAAAGAAACAGATTTTGTTTGTTTCCATCCTCAGGTATACAATTAGAAAGAGAGGGAGCCCACACTCCTAGGTGATTCATGTTCGTGATTAGATTGGAAGATCTTATGGATTCAATTCGGCGCTAGTTCAATCGTCACGAGAGAAATGTACGACACTTTTTATATACATCAATTAATTTAGGGTTAAGGTTCTTGTTATTATAAAAGGAATTTATTTATTTATTTATACAGAAACCCTAATTTTCTAATTATTCACGCTTTCGTTGCGCGTTTTTCCCTACAATTGTCTCATTTTCCTCCAAAAATGGAGGAGCATATCCCTTCTTAAAAAATGGAGAATTAGATCTCCATTAATAACTTTGAAACCCAAAAGAAATCTTAGATTGACTTTGAGTTGAAGGGTTTGGTTCGTGAACTTGTGATTGGGTTGGTTTTTGATGATGTAAAAGAGTTTTGATTTTTGATTTTTTTTTACTTTTCATGTATTTATGATGGGTTCCCATGTAGACATGATCATGATTCAGTTCGAACAATGGAACCGAACCGTAACCGTGTGAAATGAAACGGAAACGGAATCGGAATCGAAACCGTAGAACCGGTTCCGAAATCGTAACCGTAGAACCTGTTCCGAAATCGTAACCGTAGGGTTAAAGGTTCGGTTCCGGTTCTCTTTCGAAAAAAAAACTGTCCTAGAACCTGCGGTTCGGTTCAAGTTCTGAAACCGCCGATTCCAGAAAGTATATAATTTTTATTTTTTATTTATTTTTCTTATACTAAAATGTAAAAAAAAAAAGAGGAACCGAAATGGCGGAACTGGACTGAAACCGGTCGAACCGAAACCGCAGGTCTATAGTTCCGGTTCTGGCTCCTTTCGGAATCGGAACCGGAATCGGAACCGAAACCGGAATCGGAACCGGAACCGTGGACATGCCTATTCCCATGAGAGTTTTGACGAAGAAAGAAAAACAAAGGGAGAAGAAGATTCAATTATGTTTGTGTATGGGGAGGACTTGATTGTTTGTGTTGAAATATCGGGAAATGAAAAAGAGAAAAAAGAATGGAGATTTAGGATAACAAAGTTTTCTAATATAAAGTGTGATTAGATTAATCTAATCTTTCTGGGTTCAAAATTCAAATTAAGGCTTGTAGAAGATAAGAAACTAACTCCTTTTTTTTTTGAAACACTTTAGGCCCCGTCCTTCAGCTGTTTTTCAGTCCGTTTTTGTTTTTATTTTTTAAAAACGATTTCGAAAACGCGTTCGTTAACCGTTTTTCATTTTATTTTCGAAAAACAAAAAACAAAATGAAAAACAAAACTAGTGTTAAAAGTGAAAGATTTGAAAAACACAAAATATTTGTTTTTTGTTTTTCGTTTTTCGTTTTTCGTTTTTCGTTTTTGTTTTTCACTTTTTTTATATTAAAAAAAAATCTTAAACTATTAATTGTACTGTTATTCGTTTAATATGACTAGGACAAGACGGAACAAGATTTGTAAATTACCAAAGTGCCCCTCTTATATATATATATTATAATATACATAAAATATATTTTATATTATATATATTATAAATAATATATAATATTTTATATAATATTATATATATATAATATCAAATATTATATATTTATATAGGATATAATGTCAAAATATAATATAAAAAATATAATAATATTTCAAATATAATAAATATAATAATTTTTGATATATAAAATAATATATATATTATTATAATGTTATATATTAATATAATATATAATAATATATATAAATTATAATTATTTATTTATAATTTAAGAATTCAGTTTTGATTAATTCATTTTTGATATGTTTTTTTAATTAATTTTTGATGTGTTACTTTTGTTTAATTTAAAAATTACAGTACAAAAATTATATTGGTTAATTATTTAATCAATTTGTTTATAGTTGTAATAATATCAAACAAAATACTAAAATTGATATTTTAATTTTTAATAGTTTTCGGTTAACCTACCATTCCGTTTTCATTTTCAAAATACAGCTTTCAGTATTTGCTACCAGACGCGTTTTCAGAATTCGAAAATGAAACCAAAAATACTGTTTTCATTTTCATTTTTATTTTCGAAAAAAAGCAACTAAAAAACTCTTACAGGACGGACCCGAAGTTTTTGTAAAGTTGTAACAAATTGGTGTAATGGGTTGGAGATACTTTAAGGTCCTGTTTGATTTTTCCACTTAATACTTCATGACACTTAATGTGTTCCATTAAGTTATTTTGTTTGTTTTTTTAAGTGATAAAATCAATTAAAGAACCCTTAAAACCACTTGTTTTGAAAAGTGAAAAATTTTCACTTTTCACTTAACAAAATTCTACTGAAATTTAATACAATTTTTTTACTTCCAAAACTATTCTCACAAATCTAACTAATTTCCAATTTTGCTTTCTGACAAACTACTATTCATAATAAATATTTTTTTCCTTCTAACCATAAATAACTACACCATCTCAAAACTTAATTACTTCAAAACTTATAATTTGATAATTAGTTTTATTAATTTTATTTTAGAATTCGATTGCATCTAAATAATATTAATAAAATAAATTTAAAATATTAGTAATAAATAAACAATTTTATTTTATAATTATTAAATTATTTGTTATAGTTATCCTTAACATATTAAAATATAAATATATAATAAATAGTTAGAATGATATAGATATAAAAGAAAAAAAATATCTTATCACTTATATTCAGCTTTATATAA
This sequence comes from Dipteronia dyeriana, assembly GCA_032871835.1. Classification (NCBI taxonomy): domain Eukaryota; kingdom Viridiplantae; phylum Streptophyta; class Magnoliopsida; order Sapindales; family Sapindaceae; genus Dipteronia; species Dipteronia dyeriana. Next base: position 35,226,639 of record CM065295.1, on the reverse strand, counting down.
AAAAAACTTCGATTTTTAATGTCGGTCAGTAACATTCAACACTATTAAGTATTAAGTGTTAAAAAGATATAAAATCGAACGAGGGAAATCTAACCAGGAGACCTAGTAAAAAAAAAAAAACAATAAAAAAAAAATGTACGCGATTTACAAACATAGTCATCACCAACACCAACTGCTAGTCTACGAAACAAACCTAACAGCCTTTTCACGTTAAACACCCCCATTAAAAAAAAAAACCAAGTAATTGAAAAAAAAACATCAAAAACCCAAAACAAGAAGCACATTTCTGATTCTACTGATCTACCATGTCATCTACTAATGGAGCTTCCACGGTCAGTCTCTCTTTCTCTTGCTCTCTCTGTGTATGTACAATCATGTGAATTTGAATTTCTAATAGTATTATTTGTTGGGCGTGATTTTGATGGCGGGGCAGAGAGTTGGGGACACGGAAAACAGCTTGGAGAAGATCAAACGGCAGCTGGCTTCTGGTTCTGGTCGCAACTTGTTGCAGGGCCCGCTCCTCAAGCGATCCGAAACCGTAAATGATCTCCTCTCTCTTGATTTCCTGATCCATTTTCTGATATTTGCTTCCGCTTACTTGTAATCTAAAATGAGATCATTGATACACTTGAATTGCTAGAATAATTTGTGAAATACATGTTAGATGTGTGATTTAAGAGGGAATTGGTCATCAATTTGGAACTTATTGAAGGGTGCAAATAAATAATTTGATTTCTCACTGAAATTTATGGAGTAGTCTTCGTAGAAACTTTGGATAATTGTTTAGTGGTATCTCTATGTCATGCTAATATTTATCCAAAGTATGAATTATGCTTTATGTCAGAATGATAATCTATCTAATGTATACTATTTCAATAGCTGAGGAAATGGAATGAAAGGTGGGTGATCTTGGACCCAACAAATGGAAAAATGGAATACAAGTAAGTTTGTATTGCGGGTTATTTTATATGTGGCTTCACTTTTTTTTTTTTTTAAATTTTTTTACTGTAGCACACCCATCATCAAGTTTACCTGCTGGTTGCTTGATTTAGGACGAGAAGAAATGAGCCAACTGTCAAGGGAACCATTGCATTTGATGAAAACAGCACGATCTCATTGTCACCTGTGAACTTCAAGTAAGATTGATGTCTTCTAATTAAGCTTGATTGCTTATATTTGCTCCTAGTATTAGTTTTGTGATTAAACTATTTTGAACAGCTATTAACATCCCGTTTTCTCTTGTATGTGCTGTAGTGGACTTCCCAAGTATGATGGCTGCTGTATATGTATCCACATCAATCTTATGTATTTCTTTTCTTTTCTTTTTTCTTTTTAAAAAAAGAAATAAAGAAAATATTGAGGGTTTGATCTTCTTGTTTCAATCGATTGAGAACTTCATTATACGGTTCAATAGGTATTGTTGTAATTGCATTCTTCTTAACTATATTATTAGATGTTGGGACTCCACAGAAAAAAGACTACTTCCTTTGTGCAGAAACTCCTGGTGCAGCTAGAGCTTGGGTATCAACTCTACAGTAAGTTATTCAATTCTTTTTCACACATTGTTGGTTATTCCAGATGTAATGCAGGATGTGGGTCTATTATTTCAATTTTCTCCTATATATAGAGGATAATTTTTATTTTTACTTTTTTATGTATACCTGCTATATATTTATAAGAAGAATAGAAGATTGACAAGGTTTTACTATTCACTATACTAAAATCAGCAAGCATAAAGGGGTAGAGAGCAAGAGTGATAGAGAGGTTCTAGTAAGGTTTTGGGTTTCAATAAGTTTCTTGTAACCAAGCGTTTTTCTCCATAGTGCTAGTGATTTCTCAAGAGAGATCACACGAGGACGTAGGCAAGGTTCGCCGAACCTCGGTAAAATCTTTGTGTTTGTGTGCAATGTGTTTTCTTTATCGTTCATATTTTATTCCGCATATTTGCATATCATTATCCTATAAGTTTAGCATCATAGTCTATCAAGAAAACACGATTAATAAGGGAATTTAAAATCAACTAATTGGTATCAGAGCTTGGTCATAGCGTTTTTGAGATGGCAGGTGATAAGATCAATGATGTGAAGCCCATCATAATCAAGAAGTTTGGTGGGAAGGGTAACTTCATGTTATGGCAGAGGAAGATGAAGAATGTTTTGATTCAACAAGATCTGCAGCATGCTATACTCGGAGTGGAGAAGAAACCGGAGGGAACTACAGATTTTCAGTGGAAGCGGATGGATGTAAAGGCGAAGGGCTCTATTGAGCTACATCTTGTCGACAATGTGATGCTTAATGTCGACGAGGATATGAACGCTAAAGAGACGAGGATAAGCTCGAGAAAGTTTACAAGGGTAAAACTTTATCCAACAAACTTTTCTTAAAAGTTGAACTTCTTAATCTTTGGATGGAAAAGGTGGAAATTTGCTAGATCATTTGAGCTGATTTTAGAATTGTGTTGCCAATTTATTAAAGGTGGATGTGAAGTATGAAGATGATGACAAGGCGCTTTTACTATTTAGATCTCTACCGCTTTCGTTCAAGCACCTCAGGACCACAATCATGTTTGGTAAGGAAAGTTTAAAGCTAGATGAGGTTATGGAAGCTATCCAATCTTATGTCAAGATGGATGAAAATATCGAAGGCTCTCAAGCACATGGTCTGTATGCCAAAGGCAAAGAGAGGGGTCGGTCATAGAGTAGGCATGATAAATCTAGCAACAGGGGTAGATCAAAATCTAAAGGAAAAGAAAAAGAGAACAAGGGTTGCTTTACAAGTGGTGCAACTGACCACCGGAAAAAGAAGTACAAGATATGGTAAGAAAGGAAAGCAAAGGCGATGGCAAGGAATTCAAGTACAACCAGTATGGTTACTTCGGATGAAAGTGACGGAGAACTCATTACGGTAACATCGAGCTCCAATGCTATCCAACATTGGATTTTGGATACCGGTTGTTTGTTCCATATTTGTGCTAACAAAGAATGGTTCGACACATATGACGAAAGAAGCTGCAGAGAAGTTTTGATGGGAGATGAATCACCGTGCAAGATCCAAGGTATTGGATCAGTGAAAATCAAAATGCATGACGGAATTGTTAGGGTACTGAATAAAGTTAGACATGTTCCTAAGCTAAAGAAGAATTTGATATCTTTGGGTACTTTAGACAAAGCCGATTACATGTATTGTTCTGAAAGAGGGATACTCAAGGTTATTAAAGGGTTACTGGTCATGATAAAAGGTGATATTCAACCTAACACTTTATACAAGCTTCGGGGGACTACAATAGTAGGTGGAGCAACAATATCTGCAAAGAAGGACGAGACTGACCTTTGGTATTGTAGACTAAGGCACATGAGTCAAAGAGGGATGCAAGAACTACACAAGAAAACTCAGCTGAAAGGTGTTAGTTTTTGCAAACTGAAATTCTTCAAGTATTGTACTCTCGGGACGCAAACAAAGACGTCATTCAAGATTGTAGACAGTGAGAAAAGAAGTAAAGAGCCGTTGTACTATATTCATACAGACGTATGAGTTCTGCACTAACTAGGTCAAAGGGGGGAATGAGGATCAAGGTATTTTGTTACTTTTTAAGATGATTTTTTGAGAAAAGTATGGGTTTACTTCATAAGGGAGAAATCTGAAGTTTTCACGAAGTTTAAAGAGTGGAAAGCTGAAGTAGAAAACCAAACGGGTAGAAAAATCAGATATCTGAAAAGTGATAATGGAGGTGAATATAGAGACAACAAGTTCTTATAGTCCTGCAAGAAAGAAGGTATCACAAGGCATTTTATAGTGAAGAAAACTCCTCAACAAAACGGGGTAGCAGAGAGAATGAATAGAACTCTCATGGAAAGAGAAAGAAGCATGCGGTTTCATGCAGGATTGCCCGATATGTTTTAGGCAGAAGTGGTTAATCACGCTTGCTACTTGGTTAACCGATCACTCTCGAAGGTTCTTGATTATAAGTGTGCAGAAGAGTTATGGTTTGGAAAACCAGTTGATTATTCCAAATTAAGAGGTTTTGGTTGCAGTGCATAAACTCATATTCCGAGTGATGAAAGAACCAAATTCATGCCAAAGTCACTCGATTGCACTTTCATTGGTTTTTGAAAAAGGAGTGGAGCTACAAGTTATGGGATTTTGTCAACAAGGAGGTTTTAAGTAGAGATGTCGTATTCGATGAAATGACTATGCCCCTAAATAAAATCAAGACAAGGAGAAGAAAACTGATGTTGTTGAAGAAGCAACCGAATTTCCTCTAACCAAATGGGTCATGGAAAAAGATCCATCTCAAGTAGAACATGAGCAAGTGGATCATGACGAAAGGATTAATGAGGAGAGAGTAGATCAACCACAGTCACAAGTACAGGCTCAGGTGGAGCTATCACCGTTACAAGAACAAGACTCCCTGGTTCCTCAACAACCTGAGCAACAGTTTCAGAGAAGCTTAGCACTAGATAAACCCAAGCGAGATCGCAAGAAACCGGAAATGTATGGGTTTGATCAAGACGAAGTTAATTATGCTCTAAATGTCAGTCAAGGAGATCCAACCACGTATCAAGAAGCTATAGCAAGTGATGATCGGGAAAGTTGGATGGTTGCTATGTCAGAAGAGATGCAATCTCTTAATAAGAACTCTGTTTGGGAGCTAGTTTCTAATCCGAAAGATCGAAGGATAGTTGGCTGTAAATGGGTGTTTAGAAAGAAAGAAGAGACACATGAAGGTGATGCCGTGAGATACAAGGCTCGGTTAGTGGCAAAAGGGTATTCACAAAAGGAAGGAGTTGATTATGATGAGATATTCTCACCAGTGGTTAAGCATACTTCAATCAGATTGCTATTATCACTAGCAGCTTAGCAGGATATGGAGATAGAACAGATGGAAGTTAAAACTGTGTTTCCCCATGGTGATCTGGAAGTTAAACATGGCTCAACCGAAAGGATTTGTCAAAATAGGGAAGGAAAATCTGGTTTGTAGGTTAAGGAAGTCTCTTTATGGGCTAAAACAATCTCCAAGGCAGTGGTACAAGCGTTTCGATTCCTACATGCTGAAAATCAATTTTAGAAGATGCTTAAAAGATTAGTGTGTTTACTATCTTGTGTTCGAAGATGGTATGATTATACTATTACTACTTTATATAGACGACATGTTGATTGCATGTCAAGATATGTCTAGAATTCAGAAATTAAAGATGCAACTGAGTAAGGAATTCGACAAGAAGGATCTAGGGGCTGCACAAAAGATCATTGGAATGCAAATTAGGAGGACAGAGTTGCGCGAAAAATCTAGTTATCGCAAGCAAAATACATTCAAAATATTTTGGAGCAATTCAACATGAATGAAGCAAAGCCCGTGACTACTCTGTTGGCAGCTCACTATCGGTTGAGTGCGCTTCAATGTCCAAATAAAAAAAAGAAAAGTGCCGTATGCAAGCGTAGTAGGATGTCTAATGTACACGATGGTTTGTATAAGACCTGACCTAGTAAAGCATTAAGTGTTATTTCGAGGTATATGGCGAATCCAAGAAATGAGCATTGGTTTGCAGTTAAATGGATTCTGTGCTGGGTTATGTAGATGCTGACTATGTTGGGGAATTGGATAAAAGAAGATTTACCGTAGGTTATGTTTTCACTAGTGGTGGTGGACCGATTAGTTCGGAATTACTCAAAATTCCATGGTGGTTAGATGTGACAACCAAAATGCTATTTACTTAGCAAAGAATCAAGTGTTTCATGGAAGATCGAAGCATATCGAGGCTCGTTATCATCGAATTAGGGACTGGGTAGAATCTAAGGAAGTTACACTGGAGAAGGTTCATACAGAGGATAACGAATCAGATTACTTGACTAAACCGGTAACAGCTGAGAAGTTCAAGTTTTGCTTGAACTCACTCAATCTTATTACATGCTGAGGATTGGGTAGAGCACCTCCTCACTTGAGGTGCATTAAGGCAAGAATAATTTTGCCAAGGTGAAGGTTCTTGAAGCTTTCCGAGTTGTTTCAAGAAGGTTCGAAGACATTCTGGAGTACAACAGTCATTTCTTGGTTTTGACTCACCAAGGTGGAGATTGTTGTGTTTTTGGCTCTTTAGAATCCAAGTCAATGCTTAAAAGGGAATCCTGTTTGGATAAGGAGAAATTAATGTGTGCACATAGTTTCCTATGAGGATTAGGAAATTAGATTTTCTCAAGAATCCCAAATCAACTAGGATAAGGAAATAAGTTAGAGAGAGCAAGAGTGATAGAGAGGTTCTAGTAAGGTTTTTAGGAATTAGCTAAGGGGTTTAATAAGTTTCTTGCAACCAAGCGTTTTTCTCCATAGTGCTAGTGATTTCTCAAGAGAGATCACACGAGGACGTAGGCAAAGTTAGCCGAACCTCAGTAAACTCTTTGTGTTTGTGAGCGGTGTGTTTTCTTTATCGTTCATATTTTATTCCGTATATTTCATATCATTATCCTATAAGTTTAGCATCATAGTCTATCGAGAAAACACGATCAATAAGGGAATTTAAAATCAACAATTTTATGTCCGAACATATAGTAGAGAAACAGTTTGTAGTTCAAATGTGTAATATGAATGTTATTGCTATGCCAATTATGAGGTTTTAATATTGTATCTGTAGTCGAACTTTCTGTGTTCTCATGGGTAAAACTCAATATGTTTAAAAGCTTGTTTTTGGAAATAATCAAGAAGGGAGCCAGTTGGATCTTTAGCAAACAGAAGCAACTGTAAGTTGTTGGATTTTGAAACACCCTTTAGGTGAAAACCTAAGAGCAGCGATTTTGGAGTGGGAGAAGTGAAACAAAGATTCAAGGGATGGAAAAAAGTATTTTTTATCTGAATGAAGAAGACTCACTTTAATTTAATTAGCATTGACTTATTTGCTACATATTTTGTCTCTTTTAAGGATTTCAAGAGGTTACAAAGAGAGTTTCGACGTTAATGAGGAATTTTAATGGGAGGGATACGGAGAATGTAAAGAAATATCATTTGGTGGAAGGGAATGCTATATCTTATATATTAATATAATGATAAGGATGGTTAGTCTACGGGTGGAAAACTCGGGGAAAGGAAACTTGACTCTGGTAGGGAAATGGTTGTGGAGGTTCTATAGAGAGATATTCTCTTTGGCATTTCATTATTCATGTTATGGTCTTGATCATAAATAGGCAAAACCAATATGGTTGTTAGAAGGCTCCAGCTGTTGTCCTTGGACTTCATTTTTACAAGGCAGCAGTAAGCTTCTCTCTCATATCAGTTTTGTTGGAGGTAATAAGGAGAAAGTTTGTTTTTGGGAGAATAAGTGGGTAGAAAATTGACCTTTTTGTTTATAACAGCCTTGCATTTATCAGCTATAGAACTCTCATATCATTTACATCTCTTGATAAATCATTTCTTGTAAAATTTTGTTTTCCACCTATCATGATTGGGGTGCTATAGCTGGATGGACCTTTTCTTGTTAGGATTTTCTTTCTTCTTCTTTACAAAGGTTTTGTCAGTCAAGATACTATAAATGTTTAATTACTGTTGTAAAAGGCGTCAGTTAATATGTAGGATACTTGAAAGATAAAAAAGTAAATGATAAGCACTGGAATAAGTGGTGATATTTCACTTTATTATTACATATAGATCAATCAATCAGGAAGTTTTTCCTGGCTTAGGACTTAGCAGGTATCTTCTTGTTTCTTGTTTTCTTTTGTTGGATAGTTATTCCTCTTTTTTGTAATTAATTTTCCCTTAAATATGCTTCGTTTTTCAGTAAAATAATGTGATTCTAACATGAGCAATTGCAGTTTTGTTTTGGCTTAGATCGACTCTTACTGCAATTAAATGGCCTAATTTGTATATGCCTTAAAGTTAAGTGCAGAAGCAGTTTGAAATCAAAGCTAACAAAAAGTTGGTAACAACGCCTAATAATGTTTGTGGTGCTGGCTTAAGTCATTTTCATTTGGTTGATATTTCTTCAACCATAAATGGTGCACTCAACTCTTTTAAAGACCCTGTTAGTCGTATATATAAAGGTAAATCGTATTTTAGTCATCGTAGTTTGTCTTAATCTGCGTTTAGTCCACGGTTTCTTAGAATTATAATTTTTAGTCCTTTTGTGACAGAATCTGTCAAACGGAAAATTTCTGTCATGTCAGACTTGTTAAATGACCTTAGTGCCCCTGATATGTGTTGATCCCATTGAACTCTTTTAAAGACCCTGTTAGTCGTATATATGAAGGTAAATCGTATTTTAGTCATCGTAGTTTGTCTTAATTTGCGTTTAGTCCACGGTTTCTTAGAATTATAATTTTTAGTCCTTTTGTGACAGAATCTGTCAAACGGAAAATTTCTGTCATGTCATACTTGTTAAATGACCTTAGTGCCCCTGATATGTGTTGATCCCATTGAAAAGACTATTTTACCCTTAATTTTGTCTTATGCGTGACAAAAATAATAATTTTTTTTTTTTTTAAAAAAAGATGGATCTCCACCGCCCATCTCAAAAGATGAACGGTGGAGATATATATATATATATATATATATATATTTATTTAAATTTAAAAATAGAATTAAAAATAAAAAAGAATTTAAAAACAAAATTGAAATAAACTGAAGTAATAAATTTTCTTAAACAAAATATTAAAAAAAATTGAAAAACATTAAATAAAAATTAAATAATAAACTTTTCTTTTTAAATATTAAAGAAAAAGAAATTAAATGAAAATAATGAAATAATTTTAATTTAAATAATCCATTAATTAATTTCTTTTAAAAAAAATCTTTTAACAATCAACAAACCCAGCTTTCAAATCAAAAACAAAAAATCAATAAATCCAGATCTTCGAACCCAGATCCTTCACTCCAACAACCACCAAAAAGATTTCCACAAACACAAATCCTGATATAAACCCCAAACCCCCATAGAAAAAAGGTCTTTTGATTGAGTTGTTTGCTCGAACTTGAAGTAGCCCCCATTTGCTCGACCTTGAAGTACCCACAGAGCAGGCAGATACGGCGACAATGATGGTGAGGACGTGGAGGAGGATGAGGAACAAACCGAAGAGAGACGGGAACAAGAAGCGAGAGGGTGAGGAAGATGAAACTGGAGGCTTCAGCTAGGATAATATAGTTTTATATCACTAGTATTTTGTGGGTTCTGAGGTTGGTTTCTGGCATCGAAGAAGGTGGATTGATGTTGAAAGAGACCCTTTTCTTTGAGACAAATTGAATTGTGTAGTTTTTCTCTAGTGATGATGAGTAATAAAATTGCAGTGAGTGAGATGATTTAATTTGGTTTAAGGAGATCAAAGATTTATAAACTTAGGGATATAAAAGAAAAATCGCGCTAGGGAGATGGATTTGGTGGTGCGGTGTGGGTTTGGTGGTGGTGGTTATGTGGGTTTGGTGGAGGTATGGGTTAGCATGTGGTGGCGGTGTGGGTTTAGAGGTGGTGGAGGTGTGAATTTGGAGGTTGATTCGGCGGATTTGGAGGTGGTGTGGATTTGGTTGTCGATTCTACAGATTGGAGGTGGCGGAGGTTATTAGATGAAGATGAGAGAAAAAAAAAACTGATGGAGGATAGAGAGTGGAATCAGAGAAAAAAAAACTGATGTAAACTTTGTTGTTTGGAGAAGAGAGATGAAAAAATATATAATTATTATTTAATTTAATAATATTTATTTGTTTTTTAAAAATTAATTTGTAAATTACTATTATACCCGTTTGTTATATAAGATTCTAGAACATCTGATGTTATTTTACCTGTTTACCATCGTTGACCCTCGTTGACTTGATAGAACCCTAAAAACAGAATTGGACGGTAGGGACTACAATACGTATTGTTTGAGAAAGGATGGACTAAAAATTACATTTCTAAAAAACCGTGGACTAAACGCTGATTAAGGCAAACTACAGGGATCAAAGTACGATTTACCCTATATATAATTATATATAGTAACTTTCTAATGCGGGATCCTGCATACCGATTCCAACCGGTTGAAATTAGTGAAACCGTACGAATTTTAAGTAATGCGGGATTCTGCACGAATTTTCGTACGGTTTTACTGATTCCAACCGGTTGGAATTAGTGAAACCGCACGACTTTTTTGTGCACTTGATAATTTATAGAGAGAGAGAGAGAGAGATTATTCGGTCACTGCACACCTATTTTGTTAAAAGCAGTACCAAATTGATACAACCTTGCAAAAGCGCTCACTCCAAACAACACGAGAGAGAGAGAGAGATTATTCAGTCATTGCACATCTATTTTGTTAAAATCAGTACCAAATTGATACAACCCTGCAAAAGAGCTCACTCCAAACAACACACCACAACACTTCCAATAATCTGTAACTGTTCATAGAGAGAGAGAGAGTGAGAGATTATTCAGTCATTGCACACCTATTTTGTTAAAATCAGTACCAACTTGATACCAAATTGATACAACCCTGCAAAAGAGCTCACTCCAAACAACACACCACAACACTTCCAATTATCTGTAACTGTTCATCCAATTTGTACAGATTTCCACAATAATTCTTCTATATTGATTAAATGAAATAGTATTGAGAATCACAGTTGTTGCAATGCACAAATAATGAAATGACTAAGAAAAGAATAACAAGGAAAATAAGCAACAAAACAGAACATAGGTAGGCATTTGAGAGGCATATTCTCTCCCCATGATCCAAGAAGAATTTCAATTCTCAGATGCCCCTCTGCCCCTTTTCCTCACTACTTATATCCTCCTTTTCTCAGCCACTTTCTATTTTGGATTCTTTTGTAACAACCTCTGCCACCTCAGCCTCCAAGTTGCCTCCTGCCAGCATGCTCCTTTTTGTGGAAGTTGCCACCTCAGCCACCAAAATGCCTTCTGCCAGCATACTCCTTTTTGTGCCATTGTCTCCAACATGTCCCATACCCTTCCTACGTGTATAAACTTTTCCAAAGTGTGTATCATAAAATCAGTACCAACTTGATCAGTTGTATAAAGGTTTTGATGACAGCTTTCGTAGTCTTGATTAGCTTCAGAGACTAATTAATACAACAAAAGTTTTAATCAAGACCTTTACACGATTGATGAAGACATGATTGCTTTTTGTTAAAATTATAGCGCACTTAGGAGATAAAGACTTTATATATATATATATTCATATTTTACATGCAAATGTTGATACCTCTCTTGCCCCTGCCTCATCTTTCTTTGTTTCCTTTTCAACAATCAGTGCAGCACAGTTGGTTCTGAAAGCCCATAAAGAGGCTGTGAACTCCTTAAGTGGAACTGGTTCAGCAAAATTAGGCACAGTTGCGACAGTAGTTGCTGCGGCGAATTCTACAGCCCAGGAATGCTCCAAAGAAATTGAAGCTGCAATGCAGATTTCTTTGAGAAATGCTCTAGGAATGGTTACAAATAGAATTACTGATGGTCCAATGGATGATCTAACCATTATGAAGGTAAACTGAATGCAATACAAACCCCCCACCCCCCACCCCCCCAATCTTTACTTTTTACTTATTATAGTTCTGATACTCTGTTCTTAATTCAAATATGAAGCGCATATCCAATATATTTATAGGAATTGAGGTTTAATTGTATTTTGCAATTTAGAAACTGATCTTTAAAAGATGAATTCATGTCAAGTTAGTTTGTGTAGTTGACTGATTTTAAGTTGAGTAATGAGTCTTCATGATGTGGTCTTTAGTTTATTGAGGTTAAGTTTTATTATGTAAAATTCCTGAGTTTGGGGATCTTAGGATTTCCGTCAGATGATTTATTTTCCTAATTGGACATATAATGGAAGAGCATGCTTTTCCGGGGTGGGTTAATGAAAATTTGATATTATTTGTGGTTGTCAAAAACTAATTTCTTCTTGTAGTTTTCCTTTCATTTACTATTAATTTCTTCCCATATAAAACTTTAGTTTTTATTCATTGTACTTTCCCCGGCTATGGATTCACATTTAATTAATTCTCAGTTCTATAAGTTTTTAATACTAAACAAATTTCTTCTGAAATCTTAAACACCCAGTCTTTTATCTTCCCATCCACCAAAATTTCTTACGTCCTTCATTTCGGAACCATTTTACATTAATCTAGTACTAGAGCAAACAACTTCCTGTCCAAAGTCAATTGCCGAATCACACGAGATTATATGGGAAGTGGGAACAAATTCAAAGTTTAGGAGTTGATATCCTTGCTGAATGCTGATATGATGCTGAATGCTGATATGATTTATAAAAATGACTTGTTCAATTTAAGGGTCAAGTATGGTTGTGAATCTCATTATCACAGCCAACAATCCATGAATTATACACTTAAGAGTTTGTTTCTGTACAAAGGGTTCTTTTGAGATAACTTTTACTTTTGGCTTTTGATAGGAGAAGAAGAGAATCAAAGGCTCAAGCATTCTAGAGACTATTTGGATAATGTATTTCAAAAGAGCTTTTGTATCCAAAAGAGTCTCCAGTTTGGTTGAAACATTTTAAAATAACTCCTAGCTAGAATATGCCATAAGTCCATAATGCCCTAATAAGAATAAATGATTAATAATATAGGTAACAAAATTTATAGTTATATGTTTTTCTATTTAAAATAATTGATTAATAATATAGGTATAATAATAATAATTTTAAAATAAACTCAACAAATAAAAATTTAATGACAGTCAAATGATAAATGTATTTTTATTTTAAAAAAAATGATATATATTTTTTTGTTAATAAATAATAAATGTCATTAGGTCAAATAAAAATAAAACATAGTTCAAAAATTAAATAAATAAAACAAATGATAAAGCTAAACTCATCTTTTCCTAAACAAAAAAACAAACAAACTAAGCTCATCCAACGGCTGAGACGCCGACATCTAAGCAACACCACCATTACCAACAGACAACAGTCCAACCCTACCCACCATACATCTCTTGGCTGCCATGGAAGATTGAGCACCCACATTTTTTCCTTTGTTTTTTTCTCTGCAATTTTCACTATCTGTACTCAAGTTTTCCTCTTCATTCTCATATTCTCATATTTTCACCTCTCTCTCTCTCTATCTCTAGCAAACCCATTACCTTTGAATTCTTCCCTCTACTTTAATTCATCAATTTCATGGTTCAAGTGCAGCTTTATTAAATCTACTCATGAGTTTGATTATTTTTTGTGTTGTTTGAGTGTCTTTGTAAAGAAATCACTTCGATATTTCAAAAAAACAAAATCTGGAACATGCGTTGCAGATGACAGTGAAAAGAGAGAGAGAGGATATGGGTGGAAATTTTATTTTGCTTTTGTTTGATAGAAGGGTAAAATGGCAAATGCAAAAGTTTCATTAAACAAATTCCGGCTTGCTGTGTTTTTGGTGAAATCTCTTTCATAAGAAGCCATAAATTTTGGCTTCTCTTGATTGAGCTTTCAAAAATGGGAAGCTCTTTTGCTTAGCCATCCAAACACTTCTAAGTTGCTTTTAGGTTTCAAAAGCCAAAAGCACCTCTCCAAAAGCGTAGCCAAACAGGCCCAAAGCATATCAACTAAGACGAAATGCATTTTGATTATGAGCAAGCTTTACGGTGAAATAATTGGGGAGCATCTTATTATCAGAATATAAGTTAAAAATCATGCCATACTACACTGTGCTATTTTCCCAACAATTAACTATAGAACCTCTATTTCTTAAAGTTGTCTTATATTAGGGAGTTTCTGAAATCATACTACTAGGCTTGACTTCTGTTTGCCAAATATTGATCCAGTTCTGTACCAGCTAATACAAATCATGCCTGTGCTGGCATTGCTTGGCATGGTGCCAGCCATGGCTTTTTAATCTTTTGATGGTAATGTGAAGTACATTAAATTTTAAGTTTTATCTAGCTTCAGTATTACAGGGAAATATTTCTTGCAGGAGACATTACGAGTTAAGGATGAGGAATTACAGAATTTGGCAAGGGACCTTCGTGCTCGTGATTCGACAATAAGAGAAATTGCAGATAAACTAACTGACACCGCTGAAGCAGCTGAGGCTGCAGCATCCGCAGCTCATACAATGGATGAACAAAGGAGAATTGCTTGCGCCGAAATTGAACGTGTAACACAAGATTCAGCGAAACAGCTGGAGACATGCATGTTGAAGGTACTAATAATCTCTCATTTTTATAATGTTTCATTGGGTTGTCTTATTTTTTGATATGTGATCTGATATTTAATAATCAAGTTCGAAGAAAACTCTTATTCAAAAAATAAGCATGATCAAATTTCTCCACTGTTATAATGGAAAAAAATGTTAATTTGCAGTCCTGAGATATTCACTTTTAGTTTTTTTTTTCCTTGATTAGGGTCGATAGGAGAAATGGTAATATTTGATGCTGGATGGCATGTTAATTGTTATTTAATTGGGGTTTCTTTTTATATCTTCAGCTGAGAGAGTATGAAGAAAAAATCATGGCCATAAGTAGAGAAAAAGATCAGTTGGTTAAGCAGAGAGACTCTGCTTTTCAGGAGGCACATCTATGGCGTTCTGAGCTTGGAAAAGCTAGAGAACGTGTTGTGATATTAGAAGCAGCTGTTGTGAGAGGAGAGGAGAAGGTCAGGGTTGCTGAAGCAGATGCTGAAGCTCGAATAAAGGAGTCTGCTCAGAGAGAGGCGGATGCAGTAAAAAGCAAGGAAGAACTTCTAGCATATGTGAATATGTTACAGTCGCACCTTCAAAGGTTTGGCATCTACACTCTCTTTGCCAATATAGGGATCATTCTGCGAACACATTAGTAGTTCGTACAACTCTTGCTTTATGTCAGTACTTTGGGATACAAGTTGCCTGTAATGAAAGAACTTATATCTCAAACTCAAAAGTATCTTGGAATGTAGATTACATAGGATGATATGAATAACCACCAGAAAAGAAAACCAGCTGTCGTTGAGGAAGCAAGCATCTGTTTCAATTTATTTGGATATAATTAATAAAAGGTCAAGTAAAGATTCCCAAAATATTCAAGTACAATTTGAAAACTACTTTGAACTTGAGAATAATGGAATCTAATGTCTCACATGGTACAAAGTTGTGTTTCCGGGCAACATTAGTCCCTTTTCAACATGTATTCCTTGGACCATAATTAGGCTATAGTTAAATTTAGTAGATGATAGCAAAATGGATCTTCAGTTTCTTTTGTTGTGAATTATATCGTGATGTGGAGTACTCTACTGTTTCATGATGAGTCAGGGACCAGTTCCTCCTCTCATGTGTGGAAGAGCTCCACTATAAATTTACCTACCAATCTGTAAGCTACGCACTTTTCCCTCATTGAAGAGATGCACACACATCATCAATGCTGAAGCATATAATTTCGGGGTTTTGGGTACTGTTACTTATGACAATTTGATACAAAATCTATTCTCTATTAACAGACAGCAGATTGAAACTAAGCAAGTTTTTGAGGAGAAGACGGAGTCCTCAAATACCGGTAACTCTCTTCCAGAAACAAAGGATGTAGATTTGTCAGAGGAGAATGTGGACAAAGCATGCCTCAGTGTTTCTAGAGCGGTACCAGTACCGGGGGAGAGTGTGGTCCATATGACAGTGGATCAGGTGAACCATCGGCCAATCGTAGACGGTGAATGGAGTGATATTCAGGCAACAGAGGCAAGGATAGCTGATGTGAGAGAAGTTGCCCCAGAGACAGAAGGAAGCAGTCTGGATATTCCAGTTGTTAATAATCACCATGAGCAAGGTGCAAATTCTTTTCATCAGCCTTGATTTTCCAAATTTTATCATTACATGTAAACTAAAGAATCACTCGCAGAAATGTCATCGTGGTAATTTTTTTTTTTATTTTTTTTCACTTTCATAAACCATATTGAAGCTGTACAGAGGCTGTATGATTGTCAATTTGTGGTTTGATTATCAATCGTAACAGTAGATTAGTATTTAATCGTATCATTTTGATTTTTGAAGAGCCACTTTATATTTGTATCTTTCCTCATTAGACGCCAAAGATCATCTTCGATGGGTCTCAATTTTGTCAAAATGGAGATCCATTTAACTCTAATGGTTTTCTAATTCATGTGGATCGAGAAGCAGCTGAGTGGAGATCAAATTTTAAGCTCTATATTTGGAGAAAAGCATGGGTGCAGCTGAGAAAAACTTGAGTGCAATCGATACACTACCAAATAGAGATACATTTAACTCCAATGTTTCTTTAATTCACGTGGATCGAGAAGAGATTAAATTTTAATCTCTATATTTGGAGAAAAACATGGGTGCAATCGAGAAAAACTCAGGTTCAATCGATGTACCATGCTAGAATAGAATCTGATGGTGGCGTATCGGTTTCACTCTAATGACATGTATTACTCTTTTTTTCCCACTCTCTTCATCGCCATTTTCAACTTGGATCCTGACTTCGTTGTCTCTCTTTCCATCTCGCTCTCCGTAACATCTGATGGTCAACTTGCATATATTAATTTGGAAAAACAGGGTCTTCATTGAAGGTTGGATCTATTTTTTTTTTCCGAAAAGTGAAGATTGGATACGGATATGATTTGTGAATGAATGGTGAGTGGGCGTGTGAGGGAGAGACCGATTAGAGAATTTTTGAGTTTTTTTTCTTAGGTATGTGAGTGGAATGATCTATGTAATTCTTCATGTTCATTTTTCCTGTTTGAACAATTAATAAGTATTTTTTTTAAAAGTAATCAAGTATAGATGTTTCATTTTTCAATTTCCTTTTCTAAAAAAAAAAACCTCAGAATCCCGATTTAATTCAGGCTTATTATTATTATTATTTTGAATCTGACTTAATATTGTTACGACGATACAAGATCTTCCTGGTATGACTTTGTATATTACACTTGAAACACAAAAAAAAGACCATAAATAACGACGGAATGAAACAGCGGTCACCCGAAGATGGCTAGAACCAGACGTTGACGGTCACCGGAAGATGGCGAGGACCAGAAACGATGATCATGACAAGTTGACTGTTGACATCGAGATGGGAGGAGGAAGAGACAGAAAAGGGAAATCGGGGATCCATATGAAACTGGAGAATAAAAAATAAAAAAATAACTTTAAGTGACACGTGTCACTTAATGAGTGAAATAGATGTACTACCATCAGATTCTATCTTGATGCATCAATTGCATCCAAGTTTTTCTCTTATATTTGGAGATCTAAAAGCCATCTCTATTTCACAATTCATTTTTTAAAATCCCAATTTTCCCTTTTATTCATTCTTCAACGACTACCGTATCATTTTTACATTTTTATATTTTTAATTAAACTTAATTAATTTATTATAACTCTTTATTCATAAATATAATTACTTTAAAAATTATACCATTAAAAATATTTTATAGAGATCTTTCAATTGAGTATAATATTGATTATATTTTAATAATCTTAAATTTTTTATTTGTTAAATCTTTTATTAATCAATGCATTAATAAGTATTTTAATAAAAAAACAAATGTTTTCAAATCATTAATTTGTATATGTTGTTAATATATATCATATTAATTAAATTTAAATAATTCACTAAAACAAAATAATAACATTAACTTTTTCAAATTAAAATATTTAAAAGGAAAAAAAAACAAAAAAAAAACATTGAAAATTAAAATAAAACCAATAAAAATAACAATGAAACTTAAAAGTAAGATAAAAAAATATAAATGTTAAAACATTATATCAAAATAATTGCATGTAAAAATAGTTACGTTTTACTAGGGATGTCAATGGGGTGGGGAAAACAAATCTCTACCCTGACTCAAACAAAATTATTTACCCCCAAACCCGCTATTGAAGATCGGGGTCGAGGTCGGGGAATTTCCGGGGCTCGGGAGGTGGCCCCAAACTAGCCCCGCCCTTCCCCAAGTTTGTTTAATAACTAGTTTCTTTTTTTGGTTTTAACTTTGAAATTAAATAAAAATAGATTTAAATTGGGTAATGAAGTTCATATTTTTTTTTATATCTTAATATTACTAATTAAAATAATATAACTTAATTTTTACTAAATATTAATATTATTAATAAAAAATATTAAGCGGATTCGGGTGGGGACAACAAATCCCTACCCTATCTCGTTTTAGAAACGGGGAGTAGGAATCGTTCCTAAACTCGCACCTACCCTATTTATTTTGATAAAATACCTCTCGTTCTCACGGGTTTGGTTTTTTTTTTTTTTTTGACATTCCTTGTTATGAATAATTATAAAAGAGACTAGAAAAATTTAGAAGAAATAAAAATGAATAAATTATTATAAAAAATAATTAATAGAATTATTAAAAAAATTAAAATATTAATTATAAAGTAAAATTATAATATTATTATTTAAAGATCGTAAATTAGAGGACGGTTAGAATAATAAATTGTAGTAAATTTACGGTGATCCAATATTTCATTTTCGGTCGTTCAAATAGAGAAAAAATTAGAGTAAAATTGAAGGTAATCTTAAAAAAAAAAGAAAAGTGTTGTGTGGTGGGCCTAGATGTGCTTTGACTCTGAATTTTACCGGTCTTTGAAGACATGATTGAGACCACCACTTAACCACCATACTTTCTAATTAGTTTGACTACAGGATTTAATAACACCACATCAAAGCAAAACCGAATGCTTGAAGTAAATATCTAGAATTTGATTTTGTTGTGGTTGAAATTTTGTACCATATTTATCAAGTTAATAATATTGTGGTGTTCAACATTATAGGTGAGATTTCAAACACTAGAATTGTAAATTTGTTCTGGTACATTAATAGTCGACATTTGATAATGGTTATGTTTAAAACAAGACTGTTAAAAAACAGGTAATTAGGTGCATATTGGAGAGAAAATTTTCCAAGTGCTATTGTGCTAACTAATATTCTGACTAGCAAATTTTTCTGATTTAAGTGAACATTTTTTTTTTTGAACAGCCTGATTTATGTGAAAACTCAAGGTGTAAGTTAAAGTCAACCAAGTTAATTTCTAATTAAGTTGTGCCAAAAGTGAAGATTAATGTGAAATCTGCTTCTTATCCTCCATCAGGAATCTCTACAAGTAAATCCACATCTGTTCATATTATAGTACTTCATAGGCTCATAGCTCACCCGGTATTTATTGAAATAATAAGAGTTTGTAATTAGGTCTAGTGCCTAGTTTGAGAATATAAATAATAATAATAAAAAAATCCTATGGTAACTTAAAAGTACATATATAGCACCGGATTTATGATTTATCTACAAGCATAAAAATGATGAGAAGGATCAATGGCTAGCTGGACTACCGATCTCAACTCATCCCAGCTTCCATTGATAAAGAAATCATCTCCAATAATATTTGGAATCGAATAGCTCGAGTAAGATGTTGCTGTAAATGGAGACTGAGATTGATGACTCATAAACACATGGCTGTTTCTTTCATCAACGTAGTTGATCAAGGGTTTTCTTTCGACGGCGTTGACGTTTAGGTTTTGTTGAAGAAGAGAATCTCCAAAACCCACGTACTGCTCAGCAGTGATTTCGGATTCCAAACTGCAGGTTTTCGAACTTGAATCACGAGTAGTCGAGTTTTGTTTCCAGTTGGGTGTGTACTTTTTGTATGATGGGATTCGTTTGAAAATTCTGCATAGTGTCCAAACTTCCTGAAAACCATCAAACAAAATAATATCCATTGATCAACTTTTCATGTTTCTTTTAAACCAAGTGCTCAAGCGGATCAAACTGGTAAGATTCTAGCTTCCAGGTTTATTGTCGTGGATTTTTGTTTGTCAGGAACAAAAGATGACCTACCTAGGACTGTATTTATTTTTTAGAGATTTTAGGTGTAGAAACAAATTTTATTCCAATTCAGACAAAAATATGCTCTAACATGCATCTGTTCTTAGAAGATTTTGATGGCTATTTAAGCTATATTTCATCACTCAACTTAATCAGGTTTGATCGTATTACATGAATCTTCATTTGTTGGTCAAACTTCTGTTCTAAGCATGTGATATTTTCTATGAAAAAAGGGAGATTTCAATGTTGAAAAAGATCACGAGTATTATTTCTTAAATATATATAACATTTCATATTCTGATTGAATGCAAAATAAAGAAGTCATTTGATGTTTGAATGAAAATAAAAGTGGTTGTACATCAAAAGAGAATAAAGAAAAGAAAAGAAAAGAAAACGGTGGTTGGAAACTTGGAATCCAACCACTTTTTTTTTTTTTTGTTAAATAAGGGCAGTATTTGTTCTTAATTTAATTAAAAATATATATAACATCACTAGTGAGTCTCTTATGAGAAATCTTTTATTTTATTTTCGGTAAGAATTATAATAAAAACATATCGATTTGAATGAATTTTAATATGAATTTCTTTTATGGATGATGAGTTCAATAAAATTTACATATGAACAAAATTTGAGAATTTTCCGAATACTAGAACTATTTATCCAAATTTTGTTAAATATGAAGACATCGGAAAATATATGAAACGTAGAAAAATTCAAGAAAAATTCAAGAAAAATAGTTCAAGCATTCGAAAAATTCTCAAAAAAAATCATAGATAGATTTCAATGAACTCATTATCCATAAAAAAAATTCAAAGCAAAATTCTTTAAAACCGATGTACTTTTATCAAAATCTTTATCAAAATTAAAAAAAAAGAATCCTCTTGAGAGACTCATTCATAACATATATATATATATATATATGCTAAGTCCAATGTAAGAATTAAATTTAGTATATAAATAAAATATATGCAGGGTTTGTTTCAATAAAAAATTAAATCGTTTGATGAAGGCATGATTTATTTTTATATTGCACGGGGAAGAAGAAGACATATCACACTGTTTTCTATAAATATGATTCAATTTTATCATTAGTTTTTTCTAAAAAATAGGAAGAAGTTAGATTACACAAAACATAGTATCTACGGTGTCTTTCTCTGACAAGTCGATCCCCATATTTTATTTCAAGACCGAAGTTACTTAAGGTTATGAAATTAGACATTTAATAACATAAACTTGATTATATAACTTAAGGTTTGAATTTTTTCTTTTGAACTGACCTCACTGAAGAATTATTAAGTATCTATATACTATAAGTGTTACGTAAACAAGAAGAGAAAAAAAGGAAGATATAGAGAAGAGGAAGAAAGCTTACAGCTTGTTGGGCGAGGTCCTTGTTAATGGAGAGATTGGTATTTTTGGTAGTGGATGTGGGAGGAAGGCGAAACTCATGCATCATCCAATCGGTTTTGGTGCCTTTACCGGCACTGCCTCTGTAGTAGACTAAGGATTTCTTGAGGCCAATGCATTCATGATGGGGTTGTTTGAGTGAGTGGATGGGCTTGTCGATTCCTGTGGCTTTCCAGAATCCAGATCCTGTAACTCTGTTAGGTCTAATGCTGTTCCTGTATTTTCTCCCTCTTATGCAGAAGAAATACCACTCTTTCTCCCCCACTGTGCTTACTTCTTCATCATTTCATTATGATCACAACATACGACAAACCATCAGTCCCAGTACTGGTCTCATACATACAAATTATATTTACAATATATTACTTAGAAACTTGATAAAATCTCGGTCGTTAGATGGATCTGACAGTTGAGACTGTCTTGTCCCTCAGATTTCTGAATATCAGCATTAAAGGACTCTTATATTGATATCATATGTGTGTATATATACAAAATTATTAAGATTAAAGATAAAGATTTGTTAGGGTAGCTTAGCTATAGCTAGGACAGTTGGCAGATCTTAACTGAAATATAGTTTTTTTTTAACAAAAAAAAAATAGCTTTTGTGAAAGCAGATAGTGAAATGAAGCATAAATCATATGAATCCTTACTTAAGAATTAGGTGAAAGCAAACTCAGGCATTACTATATTTTATATATATATATATATATATATATATATACTTCGATTTAATATAACTTTTGTTTGTGTTTTTTCCTCCTTTACTTTATTATTATTATTATTTCAATTTTGCTATTTTTATATTTTTTTGAAATGTTCAAGTAATGTTGACGTGAACTTTGGACCACTGAATCCCAAAAATAAAATCTTGCCTGCAAGCTCATGATTTTTCATTTCTTTGCTTCGAAGATTTGTAACTTTGAACGGTTTCATATGATCTATGAGACCATGAGTAGTGTGTATGTGTATATATACATATGCTTTTCATTCTTGAATCGAATTACAATAAATTATAACCTAAAATAGTTAATAATAAGCAGATCATTTTTACATATTGTAATTCACCATTCACTTATATATATTCTTTTGATTCTTGAATCGAATTACAGTAAATTATAACCTAAAATACTTAATAATAAGCAGATCAGATCATTTTTACATATTGGAATTCACCATTCACTTATATATATGCTTTTGATTCTTGAATCGAATTACAGTAAATTATAACCTAAAATACTTAATAGTAAGCAGATCATTTTTACATATTGGAATTCACCATTCACTTATAAGACTCTACATATATTCATCCAGCAGTCACCCACCACAGCAAGAGGCATGCAGCCCTTTATATGTTATTTCTGATCTGTTACGTACGTAGTTTAATATATATATATACCTCCCTTAGTCCCTTTGTTTTGTAAATTGAAATAATTCATTTTACCGTACTCATATACATATATAGGATTTGGAAGTTCTTTATCATAAACACCTTGAGAAGTTTACTATAAATGTGAATGAATAACCAGTATCGATCATCTTTCATGTAATTAAAGATGAAACTAAATTATAAAAAATTAAAAGCAGCAGGATATGTATGTATAAGTAAATCTTACTTGGAAGATCCCAAGGATCGTATTTGTAGATATCAATCTGTTTGATGAGTTCAATACTAATGGGTTTCTTGTCTACTTTTCGACGCAAGTAGAACCCCACAAGCTCTTCGTCTGTCGGATGAAATCGAAACCCTGGAAGCATCACTTCTTCATCTTTACTAATTTTATCGGAACTACTACTATTGATATTCATCTTTGCCACCTCCATATTTCTCTCTACACTATTGTAGTCTCAAATTATATAAGTAGAAAAGCTGCTAATTATATATAAGCTGTTGGTGCCTAATGGTGTGGAATTAAGTAAGCTCTTTGAGCGATGGTTGCGCTGGTCAAGTCTGCTGGGCTTTTGACTATTATCACATTTATATACCCAATAAAGAGTCATACGAAAAAGTCTTCCTTTGCTGATGGATTCAAGACTTACAGTTATATTTATTTATTTCTTAGTAATTATTACATGCGGGTCATATCTGTAATCTGTATATATCATGCGTGTGTGCGGACTTTTTTATTTTTATTTTTTATGAATTAGTAAAAATTATTTTTTAATGATAAAAGTTAAATTAATTGTTAAAAATTTAATCATGGAAGGTTAAATTGCAATGTGTAATATAGGCTTTTGAAAATTTGGAAGTTTGTAATGAATATAAAAATATAAAAGTCCACCTGAGCGGGCCTGACATTTGACTAAAAATGCAGAAGAACTGTAGCATGCCAGGTAGAGAAATTCAAAGGAGAAGCTTTCAAACCATATATCAATTAATGTGTGGGAGAAAAATATTCAAAAGCTTCATAAATCGAGAATCATGTGGTGGAAGACACGTTGACCCATTTGTTACCGTTCATGATTTGGCGTACGGTATTGGTTTTGGTTAAGATGCTTTTAATATATTCGACGGGCCCTATTCTAATAGTCACCGTAATACTTAAAAAAAAATATCACACAATAAAAATGTAATAACGTTTAATCTTTAAACTAATGATATAAATTATGTAGAGTAAACCATAAAAATCACCTCAAAACAAGATAAATATAACATAAAAAAAATAGTAGAGAAAGTCTTATAATTATTTTTTTTGGTTGAAATATTGTAAAAATTTAGAGTTTTTTTAGAATAGGGAATGACCAAGGATAAGCATTTTCCCCATAGAGCCCCACCCTTCTTTGGGAACAAAATTGGCCCCCAAATGAGGTTTGGGGGTGGGGGAACCTCTCTCTCACCCCTATTTCCCCATTCCCCTATTTTCTAAATGGGGTGGGGTGGAACCCTATTTCCCAATTTCCTTTATATATATATTAATTCTATTTTCTTCACCAAAAAAAAAAATCAACTTTAACTCACGGTCACCTACTAGCCCACCTGCCACCACTAGGTTACTAACCCATATACATTACTATAAGTATTAACATTAATTTTGGATTAAATTAAACAAAACAAATATTTTAGATTGGATATTTTTATTATTTATTGGATTGAATGTTGAAATAGGGTGAATCGAAAAATTGGGATGATTGAATTTTGAATTCCAAATTCTAAATTCGGATTTCGAATTAGAAAATATTATGATTAGAAATGAGAGAAATTGGGGACGGGGGAACCTCCCCTAAACACTCTTATCCCCACTTCCCCCAAATGTGGAGTAGTAGTCAAGAGGGAGGTTTTAGGAATAGGGGTAAAGGGACCCTTCGCTGGCCCCAATGGTTCCTCACGCCCATCCCGAGAGAAGACTCAAATCCACAACCTCATGGTGTATGTATAAGAGGTTTACCCCTAGATTAACCTCATGTCGTCTAAAGAAAGTCTTAATTTGTTCTAGTGAATACCTAATAAAAAATAAAAATTACATACATATATAGACCGAATTAGTTTATTTCTGTTTAGCTAATTGACAATGATTCCCTCTGAACTATATCCGAATTTGCACCTTACCCTCTGTATTTTTTTTCCTCCATTAAACCACCTGAACTTTCATAAATTGACAATAGGTGACGGAACTGTAACGCCATCCATTTTTCTATTATGACAAATTACGCTAAGTTTATCTTATTATATACATAATTGCATCAACCAGAAAAATATGATAATATGTCATAAATACCCTTCTAACCAAATTTTAAATATAAAAATTTAAAATTTAAAATTGAAATAATGGTTAAATAATAATAAAATTATGAAATTTTCGATAAAGAAAATTGAATAAATAGAGAAATGAAAAAATAAATAAATTTATTTAACAATTATTTAAATTATCTTTTTATTTAAATACCCCTAAATATAAAATCCATATGAATATTTAAATTATTTAAGGGAAATTATCATTTAAATTATCATTTTTATTTAAATATCCCTAAATATCAGTTGTTCATTTACAATAACAAGGGTATTAATGATGTCAAACATAAAAATAAAAAATTTAATAATAATGATAGTAATAGTAGTAGTAACAACAACAACAACAACAATAATAATAATAATAAAATGATAATAATGATAATAATATAAACAAATAATATTTTTTTCAAAGAAATAAAATTTAAAAATTTAAGTTTTGTAATAAATAGAAAAGAAATTTAAAAAACAATAATTTTTTTTTCAATAGATCTACATCATCCATCATGGTTTGAAAATAATAATTAAAATAAAATAAAAACATTGACCAACAAATAATTAGAAAAAAAAAGATCAAATGCTTATTTTTAGAAAAACAAATCTATTACCAGATCTCCATCCAGTACTTACCATCAAAACTCTCATGGAGATTCCAACATAACACCAAAAAAATTTCCAATGCCCAACAAAGAAAAAATTAAACAAAAAATTGACATCAAAAGTTCCACCAACATAGAACATACAAAAACTCTCAGGAAAAAAAAAACTAATGAAGATCTCTCTCATCTACCAGCCAACCCTCACCACCACCGCTCATCCATCTCCGATCTTCTCCTTCCACATGCCTCCATCGATGAAGACGTTGTTCTCTCCACTCTGCTCATGTGGAAGAGAGCATTCTCCAAGACCACAACCACCCATCTCCACGGCCGAACCCTACTTCGTCGTCGAACCCTACTTTGTCGTTGAGCCCAGCTCCTCCACTCACCGTCGAGCCGAATCCAGCTCCACCATAAACAAAACTCAAGCACTCTCTCTCTCTCTCTCTCTCTCTCTCTCTCGCTCTTCGTGATCTAGCACCTGGGACTAGTTTGACCACGATTCGGTTTGAACCGTGGAACCAAACTGTAACTGTGTGAAATAAACCGTAACCGTAACTGTGGAACCGATTTTGGAACCGAAACCGAAACCGAAACCGAAACCTTGTACCTTGTGGATCGGTTTCGGTTTCTTAAAAAAAACGGACTGGAACCGGCGGTTAGATTCGGATTTTAGAACCGCCGATTCCAATCATTTTTTATTTTTTTCCTTTTCTATATTGACTTATTTGGTTTTTATCTCCCATTCTCTCTCCCTATTTCTTTAATTCTCATTTCTCAGACTTAAACAAAATCCACTTCTCTCTTTCTCTCCTTTTTCTTTCTTGATTTCTTCGATCTCTCATCTCTCTTTCTATCTTCTTTTTTTCTTTTTCTCTCTTTCTCTCCACCTAGAATCTCATATCAAGTGACAATAGACGAGTGACGAGTGACGACGATCTCTCGTCGGCAATCTCTTCATCATCTTATCGCCGCTGAATTGGTGATCTCTTCTTCATCCGCGATGATCTCTCTCTCTTTCATAGATCCAATCGATGATCGATCCACAAACGAAGAAGCTGAGACGATGAAGAAAGAAGAAGAAAGAAGAAGAAGAAGAAAGAAGATGATGATGGCCATATGAAAAAGACGGTGATGGTGGACCGGTGGTAGGTGATCTGTGATTTGGGATTGATTTGTGTGTGTGTATGTGTGTCAATGTGCGTGCGTGAAAGAGAGAGAGAGATCTGAAGTTGATTTGAGAAAATCTGAGTTGGGGAGATTTAAGGTTGATGTATCTGGATTCTGGGTAAACATGAGAAAACCAGTTGAGAAATTTGTGTTAATTGATGATTTGAAATTGGGTTAAAAAAAATAATCGAACCGTCGGAACCAGACTGGAACCTGTGAAACAGGAACCAGAATCGGAACAGTCTGGAAGGCGGTTCCAG
This sequence comes from Dipteronia dyeriana, assembly GCA_032871835.1. NCBI lineage: Eukaryota > Viridiplantae > Streptophyta > Magnoliopsida > Sapindales > Sapindaceae > Dipteronia > Dipteronia dyeriana. The sequence goes on along the minus strand of CM065295.1, from coordinate 35,199,758 downwards.
TTCAGGTTCCAGGTCCTCTAGAACCGAAATTGACGGTTGAACCGGGACCGTGGTCATGACTACCTGGGACTTAAAGAACATATGGGTTTTGAATTATTATTTTTAAGTTAATTTTGTTTTAATGAAAGTAAATAAACAGATTGTTGTTTGTTTGGATTTGAGATTTTTGGTGTTTGTTTGATTTGGGATTCGGATTTTTGATATTTGTTTGATTTTGAATTGAGATTTTTGGTGTATGCTAGTTGTTTGATTTGGGTATCGATATATGTGGCTTTCGAAATTTTGTTGTGTTTGTTATCGGAACTGATGAGATGAATGTGATGTTTGATGAAGATGAACCAATGAAGATGAATATGAAGATGAAGATGAATTTGAGTTTCTTTTTATTTATTTATTTGTTTGTTAGTTTTTTTCTGTATTTTTAAAATTTGGTCAGTGGGGTATTTAGATCATATTATTATATGTTTCTGGTTTGATATAATTATGTATATAATAAAGAGAACATAATACAATTTGCCATGACAGAAAAATGAACGGCGATATAACTCCGTCATCTATTGCCAATTTATGAAAGTTCAGGGGGTTTATGGTGTAAATTTGAGCATAGTTCAGGGGCATCAGTGCCAATTAATCTTTCTTTATAGTTAAAATTTCTTTTAAATTTTTTATTTTTGTAGACCTTTTGATTGAAATTCAATGATTGAAAATTAACCATGTAACTATTCAGTGTGTAGTAGTTGAACCCATATATCACTAATGTTAGATAACCAAAAATTTTAGTCCAATTTTCAATCCAAATGATGTGGTAATTATTTTTTTCATTAACCATATTATCTCATGTTATGTGTAGCGATGACAACTCACTTACCACATTATTTGGGTTAATTATTTGGATTATATAACATTACTCCTCATATATATATATACTAGATTAGGAAATAATGTATGAAATAAGAAATTAAAATACTAAAATGGATAGATTTGTCTTGGCAAAACAGAAATATAGAAGAAATTTATATTATTAATAACATGGGCGACTATGTTACAATTATCATCTACATATATACTATAATATTATAAGGTTCAGCTATATTAACTTCAAATTTTGATTTTGATTTGTGACTTCAACCTCCATCCATATCCATTGTTACTTAATCTACGAGTTATTAATCTTTAATTCATTTACTTTTTCTACCATTGAATTGAGTGAAAATAGATGGATAGATATTAAAGTCACAAATTAAATTCTAAATTTGAAGTTAATATAACTTGACCCAATATTATAATATACTAACAAGGAAAATTACTTGAAATTTGATTGGCTGGGTGGCTGGAGGGCCATCCCTTGTATTCGCCTCTATGGGTATGGGTATGAGTGTCTTTCCTAGTTACATCGATACCTATTGGTATCCCACATAAAAAATTTCAGAACCATCCTGATTAAAGAATTTTTGCATGTGACATATCTATCAAGTCTGATGATGCAACAATTAATTTTTAGCCGTCCTTTATGTTTATGTACTTCAAAATTTTAGATTCAAATTTATTTAAAGCTAATTAGTTTATGATGACTTCTTCTTCAGCCTACTTATATTCGCTGTTGCCATGCACATGCAGCTTCTTGTTTTGGTTCTCTATGGGCTAAGAACAAATTATTGGCAGTGTCCAAAAGTATCCCTTCATTTTCTAAAGAAATCTGATGCATTGCATATTAAAATATCGGATCTTAATTTAAAGCATTTAAGAATAAGGAATTTGGATCATATTTGTCCTGACATATATAGATCTAGTGATATGTGTAATCAATGACCGTAATTTATTTATTTTAATTTTATTTTCTTTAAATATAAAGCCTTATTCACAAGTGTTTTAGATGAGGAAAAAAAAGATCAGCAAAGCAAATGATTATGATCCAAAAATAAAACTCTATTTAAAAATAATGAAAGTGAAATAAATTAAGGATCAGCTTAGCATAGGGTTCAAATTCATCAATATCATGTTTATTCTCTTAAGACAACATATTATATACCAATTCTCTAACCATGTTAGATATTACCATTCAATTCGATCAAAAGTTTAAACTCATAGTTAAGGACAGAAATGTAATTGGCAAACGAGTACAATAATAGCTAGCTAGCAACTAATAATAATAATAATAATAATAATAATAATAATAATAATAATAACAGCGAAGTCATATATCGGTTCAATATGCACTCATGTAATTCAAAGACTGTAGAGTCAATTAGAGAGATGTATTTGAACTTTTGTCATCTTTTTTGGAGTTGGGTAAACTTAAAAATGTGCAAGCTTTTTCTTGCTATGAAAATGGCAGAAAGCCACCTGATTTGAAGAGGAAAAAGGGAGCATATATACAATTATACAAAGACTGTTTTTAATTTCTTTTAACTATTTTTTTTATCTTCTCTGCTGAAGTACATATTCTGAGAATAATGATGATAATATTTTGACAATGAAGCAGCCGCCCTTAAATTTCTGACATAATTAGTAAAACTAGTTTAAATTCTTCCCATTTAATCAGCAGATGTTAGGGAAAGAAGCATGATATCTTCTATGTTTCTTCAAAGCAAATGCACTACAAGTGCATGAATTCGACATTGCATATCTAGCCCCAACAAAGTCATTTTCTCTATATTGTTGAAATAAAAAACAATGTCTGGACCAGAATCCTTTGCTGGTCTGAATTGATCGTGCTTTGAATATTCAATATATATGATCATCATAATCACAACATGACTTTGGAAACATGTGCGTTGAATTTTATGTGTATGAGAAGGAGCTGGGCTATGGGTTAGTGTACGTAAGAATCTTGTCCGTTCTCATCTGCTAGCAGAAAATTAAAGACTTTTATTTAAACTAAAGGGATGCTTTTTCAACTGTACCTAAATTATTTCTTCTAATTTGACAAAAATGACAAAATATGACAGATATATGATAGTAAACATTGATGGCTCAATGTTGATGGGGTAAAGTACAAAATTCGTACACATCTCTGCACGCTTCAATTAATTAACTTTTCTCCTTCCAAAACCAACTAACCAATGCTACAGCATTATTGTCACTGATTGAGCAAATTATAACACAAAATCCTTGTGGTTCACCTTTTTACGTTCAAAAACAATTTTATCAAAATCTAATATTGACCTCCCGTAATACTGTTAAGGTTTTACCGATAAGTGTTAGGGTTAACCGTTAAAAGGGTAAAACACAAAAGTACTCTTGACACCAAAAAAAAGAGAAGAAATTGATGGTGTTGAGACATTAATTAATTCATAAAAAGAAATTAAAAATTAAATAAAAATAGATAGATATCCATCGTCCAAAATAGATGTCCACCCAATCTACATGGATCTCAAAGGGAGCCTCAAGTTTCCCCCCACCAGCGACAGGAAGGCTTTCGGCCTCATATTTTTTTTCTCGAAACTGATAATTGGTTTCATGAAACCTCCTCTCTAGTTTTGTGAAACGTTTTTTTTTTCCCAAAACCGAGGCAGTGGAGGAAGTTCAAGCCTCACCGTCACCGAGAAGGGGAGACTCCAGGCTCCCCCGTAGATCCCTTGTTTCGCAAAACCTCCCTTGGTTTCAAGAAACCAAACCTCCTCCTAATGAAGGAGGCTGATAGATAGAGTGAAGATGTAAATTGGATCTCCACCTCATCTTCATTTTGTGTGTGTTTTGTTTTTTCCTTTTAATTTGTTTTTTTGAAATCCCATTTTAATTAATCTTTACTATCTATTTTTGATAAGGACGGTGGAGATCTATCTATCTATTTTTTTAAAAATCTAATTTTATTTTTCCAATTAATAATTGATTTTTAATGTATCATTATTATTTTAAGAAAAAATTCAATTTGAACTCCATCAATTAAACTTTTCAAAGATGAATAACGTAGATCCATTGTTTTATAAAAAAAATTCTTTTTTTTTAACAAGAGTTTCTTTAGACAATTCAATTTATACTTCTTTTCTAAAGACATTTTATTCTAAAAAATATAATTTTAAAATTTTCCATTTTATCTTTTGAGACTCTTGTTCTAAAACACTTCATTTTTAAAAGTAAAATTTTGAAAGACATTCCATTTTATTTTACTACTGTCTATGATTATTTTTTTTGAATTTTAATTTTAATATACAGGAAAAATAAAACTATTAATTTTTCACCAACCGCACTCTTATATGTTTTGTCTCTTCTTCAAATCCTTTTTTTTTCTTGTTTTGCAAAAATGATGTAGGACAACTAGCCTTGGAGTTTGAAGAAGAGTTGGATAGAAAATTGGCAAAAAAAAAAAAATAGACACGGCTAAAAGAGCTGATTCGAAGAAACGGACATAGCTTTTAGCTCGGTTGTCCGATTGCCTATTATAATTGTTTTCGGAAAGGGATTTTTACGATCTACATCGTGGGAATCGGGGTTCCCCGGTTGAGATCGTTTGCACCCTCAAAATAGCTGATTAAGACAGGCTGTCGGGCATTTGAAGTTTTATTTTAATTTTTTAGTTTTTTCGTTTAAGCTTTTATTTGTTTAGTGAATGTCCAATTTGATCTTTTTGTTTTTAGTTAGGGTTTTCAGAGGCTATTTAAACCTCTTGTTCTTTGTTTTGAAGAATAGAATAAAAATTTTAGTCGAATTTCCAGTTCTTTTCTGGTGGATTCCAGTTTTGCATTCTTAGGGCTTATGTCTGTAATCCATTTTATTTCCGTTCTGCGTCAAGTGGTATCATAGCAAGGATTTTTGCCTTGATCGATGTCAAACAACGAAGCCGGAAGAGCTAACCCTGACGACACTGGTCGTAGGGATGCCGATGTATGGGCAGCGATTGATGAGCAGCGACGATCGATAGCTAGGTTGGAAGCCATGTTTCAGCAACTGTTGGAGCAGCGACCTAATCTCAACACCCATACTGCCAACGCTCCTGCCCATGCCAACAGAGATGGAGTAGAGGGAATTTCCCTTGGCCGCCTTAGAGGTGGATGTCCGCCTAGAGCGGCGAGACACGAGCAGTTCGAAGATCTAAGTGATGAAGACTCTGATGAGGATTTTACGGGTTTCCAATGGTTTCGTCAACCAAACCGGAACCAAAATCAACCTGATTATAGAATACAGGCAGATATACCGTTGTTCCATGGTAAACAGCAGATCGAATAGTTTCTGGACTGGATTTCGAAGGTTGAGAGGTTCTTTGAGATGACTGAAGTTATGGCAGGTCGACAAGTCAAACTGGTAGCTTATAAGTTGAGAAGCGGGGCTGCTATTTGGTGGGAGAAGTTACTGATGGATAGGAGACGGCAAGGCAAGACTTCTGTACGAACCTTGAGGCGAATAAAACAACTCATGATGAGCAGGTTTTTACCCCCAGATTATGAGCAATTTATTTTTCAGAATTCAGAATTATCAGAATTGTATGTAGGGTAACAAGACTGTCGCAGATATACTGAGGAATGGTCAAGGCTGTCAGTTCATAACAACCTGAATGAGACCGAGGGACAACAGGTTTCGAGATATTTGGCGGGATTGAAGTCTACCATTCGAGACAAAATTGGACTGCAAGTTGTTTGGACAGTGGATGAAGCGTATAATATGTCCTTGAAGGCTGAGTTAATGGAGAAAACATTCAATCGATTTTGCCACTACAAGAAGGATATGACTGAGACGTCCAATGTAGTTGCGAACAGAAGTAGGTTTTCACCGAGCGATGGACAAAATCAGTCTAATACTGCCGCAAATCAAACTCAATGGGGCTCGATTCCTAGTAATAACTCTGTTGGGACACGTTCGGTAACAGCAACAAAGGAATCCCCTCGGACGACACCAAATCCGTATGCTAAACCAGGTGGTTTGAAGTGCTACAGGTGTGGCCAACTAGGCCATCGATCGAATGAGTGCCCTGCTAGAAAACCAGTGAATTTTGTGGGTACTGAAGAAGATGATGAGTATGAACAAAATGGTGAAGAAGAGGTAGGTGTGGATGAATTATTGGATGGTGCAGAAATTACGGAGGAACAGGGAGAGTATGTAAACTGTGTGATTCAGCGAGTCATGTGTTCAAAGAAACTGGAGGATTTCTCTCAAAGAAGTAATATTTTTAAGGCTTGCTGCAGCGTCCAAGGGAAGGTCTGTGATTAATCATTAACAGTGGGAGTTATGAGAATTTTGTGTCCAGAAAACTGGTGGAACATCTGAAGCTACGGGTAGACAAACATCCAAAGTATTATGCGATTGAGTGGATTCAAAAAGGGCCAAAGGCAAATGTGACAGAAGTGTGTAAATTTCCTATTTCAATCGGGCAGTACTACCGAGATGAGGTTGTCTGCGATATAGTCGATATGGATGCTAGTCACGTGCTATTGGGAAGCCCATGGCAGTTTGATGTGGATGTCACCTATAGGGATAATGTTTGTGTTTTTAATTGGGAAGGTAAGACGATTGCAGTGGTTCCGAAACGGATTGCAGGTGGTGACTCAACTAAGGCCATGGTAAAAGAGCAGTCTTTAGTCTCTTTAGTCACATCAGTAACTGATTTGGAATATGAGGTTAAGGAGGCACAAGAGGTACATGTTGTGGTTGTACGTACTCTAGTGATAGAAGGCAAGGAAGAGCAAAGAGTTGAGATACCTGAGAAGGTACAGTCCTTGTTGACCTAATTCAGAGAGTTGGTGTGAGAAGATTTACCAGATAACCTTCCACCATTAAGAGATATTCAGCACCATATTGATTTAGTTTCGGGAGCAAGCTTACCAAATCTACCATAATATCGGATGAGTCCTAAGGAGAATCAGATTTTACAGGAAAAGGTGAAGGAATTAATGAATAAGGGGTTTATTCGAGAGAGTATGAGTCCATACACTGTTCCCGTATTACTAGTCACAAAGAAAGATGGCAGTTGGAGGATGTGCGTTGATAGTCGTGCAATTAACAAGATCATTGTCAAATACAGCTTTTCGATTCCGAGATTAGACGACATGCTAGATATGTTGGATGGTTCACAGTTGTTCTCCAAAATTGATCTGGGAAGTGGGTACCATCAGATTCGGGTTAAGCCTGTTGATGAATGGAAGACAGCTTTCAAAACAAAGGATGGGCTCTACGAGTGGATGGTAATGCCTTTCGGACTGTCCAACATGCCTAGCACATTTATACGGCTCATGAACCAGGTATTGCAACCTTTCATTGGAAAATTTGTAGTCGTTTATTTCGATGACATACTGGTTTACAGTCGGAGTGAGAAAGAACATATGGGGCATCTTCGACCTATATTAGAAGTGTTTTTCGAAAACAAGCTGTTTATTAATTTTAAAAAGTACAGTTGGCTTACGGGAAGATTGTTTTTTCTTGGGTATGTGGTCAGTTCGGAAGGAATGATGGTTGATGACGAAAAGGTAAGGGCCATTCTTGATTGGCCTACACCAAAGACGATAGGAGAGGTAATGAGTTTTCATGGTTTGACGATGTTTTACCGTCTATTTATTAGGGATTTCAGCAGTATTGTGGCTCCCATTACTGAGTGTTTAAAGAAGGGTAAGTTTCAATGGGGTGAAGCAGCTGACACAACTTTTGTAGTAATTAAAGAAAAACTGTGCGCTACTCCTATTCTTGATTTACCTAGCTTTGAGAAATTATTCGAGATGGAGTGTGATGCTAGTGGAATTGGGATTGGAGCAGTCTTGTCACAAGAGAAGAAACCAGTGGCGTTTTTCAGTGAGAAACTCAGTGATGCACGTCGAAAGTGGAGAATTTTATGCTATTGTCCTTGCTCTGAAGCATTGGAGCATTATCTGATTCAACGAAAATTTATCCTGTATACTGATCACCAAGCTTTGAAGTATCTGAATAGTCAGAGGAGATACATTGAGTAATATGCATGCTCGTTGGGCAACCTATCAGCAGAAGTTTTCTTTTGTTCTGAAACACAAATCTAGGATTCTGAATAAGGTGGCAGACGCATTGAGTCGGCGTGCGAATTTACTGGTCTCTATGTAGCAATAGGTTGTTTGGTTTGAGTTCCTGAAAGAGTTGTATTCGGAAGATGAAGATTTCGCTGAAGTATGAGAGAAGTGTATTCATAAACAAACAGAGGGAGAATTGCATGTGATCGATAACTATTTGTTCCACGAATATCAATTATGTATTCCTCGAAGTTCTTTGAGGGATAAACTGATTCGAGAGTTGCATGGTGGAGGTTTGAGTGGTCACTTGGGACGTGACAAGACTATCAGTGTGGTAGCGGAGCGGTATTACTGGCCTCGGTTGAAACGCTACATGGGTAATTTTGTTCGCAAGTGTTATGTTTGTCAGACTGCTAAGGGGCAAGCTTTGAATACCGGTCTTTACGTGCCTCTTCCTGTACCGAGTGCCATATGGGAGGATTTGTTGATGGATTTTGTTTTGGGTCTTCCACGGACTCAGCGTGGAGTAGATTCTGTGTTTGTTGTGGTTGACAGGTTCTCTAAAATAGGACATTTTATACCTTGTCGGAAGACATCTGATGCGTCACATGTTGCTCAACTATTCTTTCGTGAGGTGGTTCATTTACATGGAGTACCTCAGTCTATCACCTTTGACAGGGATTCAAAATTTCTTAACCATTTTTGGGTTACTTTATGGCAGCGGATGGATATTACTCTAAAGTTTAGTAGCACTGCGCACCCGTAGACTGATGGGCAGACTGAGAATCTGAATCGAACACTGGGAAATTTAATTCGGAGCATTTGTGTTGATAAGCCTAAACAGTGGGACGTGACACTAGCACAAGCAGAGTTCGCATATAACAATGCAGTTCATACTGCTACAGGCACATCTTCTTTTACTTTAGTGTATCGGTAACCTTCTAAGCATGCGTTAGACCTGTCACATCTTCCCAAGGTTGCAGGAACAAGTGTTACAGCTGAGAATTTGGCTGAGCAAATCCGAGATGTTTAGGCTAAGGTGAAAGCTCTGTTGGAGGAGAAGAATGCGAAGTATAAAGTCACAGCTGATGTCTAGAGGTGTGAGAAATTGTTTGTCGAGGGTGATCAGGTTATGGTGTTTTTGCGTAAGGAAAGGTTCCCAGTTGGTTCCTATAACAAGTTGAAACCAAGGAAGTATGGGCTGTACAAGGTGATCAAGAGGATCAATGATAACGCCTATGTGATCGACTTGCCTATTGATATGAATATCTCGCGAACTTTCAATGTAGCTGATCTATATGAGTTTCGTGACGATGTTCTGCTTTATCTAGAATATAACTCGAGGTCGATTTTTTCAAAGGTGGGAAGGAATGATGTAGGACAACTAGCCTTGGAGTTTGAAGAAGAGTTGGATAGAAAATTGACAAAGAAAGAAATAGGCACGGCTAAAAGAGCTGATTCGAAGAAACAGACATAACTTTTAGCTCGGTTGTCTGATTGCCTATTATAATATTTTTTCGGAAAGAGATTTTGACGATCTACATCATGGAAATCGGAGTTCCCCAGTTGAAGTTGTTTGCACCCTCAAAATAGCTGATTAATGCAGGCTGTCGGGCATTTGAAGTTTTATTTTAATTTTTTAGTTTTTTCGTTTGAGCTTTTATTTGTTTAGTGAATGTCCAATTTGGTCTTTTTGTTTTTAGTTAGGGTTTTCAGAGGCTATTTAAACCTCTTGTTCTTTGTTTTGAGGAATAAAATAAACTTTTTAGTCAAATTTCGAGTTCTTTTTCTGGTGGATTCCAGTTTTACGTTCTTAGGGCTTACGTTAGTAATCCATTTTATTTTCGCTCTGTGTCAAAAAAGATAAAAAAGAAGCTGAAAGAAAAACAGATCATTAAAGACGCAACCAATTATAACTAGTTATAAACATCCAATAATTAAGAACTCTAGTTCGGAAAAGAAAAACAAAATCCACTAGCAGCTAAATTCAAGGCTGTTGAAATGGTCTTTATAGTTACAAAAAAAAAACATGAGATAGAATAAAACCCACCAATTCCTGCATCCAATTTTTTCCCCTCGATGCCTGTTTATTGTTTCCAAACCTTGACAATTAAGAAGCCTATCCAAAGAGCTCACTAGCTTTTGCACTTTTAAAGGAGAAATTCTCACTTGGTTTTCTATAACCAAAAGAGAGAGAGGGTACGTAGTAGTCTTAGGCTCCGTTTGGGAGAGCTTCTTCGAGTAGATCTTTTACGAGTAGATATTTTAAAGTAGACATTTTACAAATAGAGCTTTTAATAGGAATATGTTGGTCGTTTGGTTGTCAATTAGAAAAAACTTTTTTAAATGGTAAGATTACCAAAATATTCAAAAACTATTTTAAATGATAGGGTTATATTAGACTTTTTAGTGTTATTAAAAAAACTCAAAAAGATCTACTTGGAAAAGCCTAAAGTTTGAGCTTCTCCAAGTAGATATAAAACAACTTTTTTAATCATCTAAAAGCTCTATTGGGTGACAACCAAACGACACAATATTTTTATAAAAGACCTTTTTTAATTAAAAAAACCCTTTTAGCCAGTAGACAAGCTCTTCCAAACGGGCACTTAGTGCCGTTTGGTTGAGTTTTCTACTGGCTCAAAAGGTCTACGAACGTCTATTTGAATTTTTTAGAGTTTTTTGGTTAGGCTTTTAAGAATGTCTATTTTTAATTGAGTAGAGGCTAGTAGAGTTTAAACTTTTACCAGATAAAAGCTCATGAGGAGGTACTTCTCCAAATATATATATTTTAAAAAAAAAAAATGTCTACCAGCCAAACAAGTATATATATTTTTTTTTGTTCAAAAACTCTATTTCTAATAGATCTACTACAAATAGAACTTTTACCAATAGAGGTTTTTTAAAAACCCAACCAAACAAGCTCTTAGTGTCTGTTTTTTATACTTGCTCGGATGAGAGAAATGTATATCGGTTAGGGTTTGTAAATGAAAAAAAAAACGTTTATTTCTTTAAAAAATAGTTTGAAGTGTCTTTAAATTTCTTTTTTGTCTTTTTAATTAAGATTAAAACTATCATTAATAAAAAAATTAAATAGATTTTCGTAAATTGGGGTGGGCACTAGAGATGGGCCTTGGGAAAATGGGGATGGATATAGGTCCCTCATCCCCATCCTCATTTCCAAAATCCTTCCCCATCCCTCCCCATTTCCCTATTTTGGGAAAATGGGGATGGGTGAGTTTTGGGGGGAGGTATCCCCATCTCCATCCCAATTTCTCTGTTTTCCCCATTTTTCCCTATTTTCCCGTTTCCTATTCTACTAAAAATTACATACTAAAAAAGCAATCCATTACAAATTCAAATACAAAAATATTAAGAATAAAAAATATATAAAATATTAATATGCATATATACATATACATATATATATATATGTACACACACATGTAGTAAGTTGAGGTTAAAAAATAGGAAGAATAAAAAATATTAAGATATATAAAAAAGGTTTGGGAAAAATAGGAAATGGGGATGAGGAAACTTTCCCCATCCCCATCCCTATGTCAATACATTTGTAGGGAAAATGAGGAAATGAGAATGAGGAAATGAGAATGGGGGACCTCCCCCTATCCCCATCCTCATTCCCATTTCAATTTGGGGATGATTGGGATGAAAATCATCCTCATCCCCACTCATTTCCCAATTTTTCCCAAAATTTTCCATCCAAATGGGAATGGGAAAGTGGGATTTAGGTATCAGGGGGAAAATGTCCATCCCTAGTGGGCACCCAAACTGCTATGCTGATCGACCCGCCCAAACCAAATCAATTTAAGTGGATTGGTTTGGATTTGTTAAAGAAAAAAAAAACCGATTGGGTTATTTTTTAGTAACCCGATTGGTTTGGGTTGGTTTGTGGGTTGTGTTTTATCAGCTTGCATAACCCTACCCAATCCATTACATACTTATATATATATATATATATATATATATATAATTAAATTACCATATAAAAAAATTAAGGTTAACCTAGTTTTATACTATATTTATTTCTAAGGTTACCGGTTTCCAGTTCTAAGTTCTAACCCCCTCTATTTATTCTTAAAGTTATTTCATCTCATCCGAAGTTATTGGCATTAAACAAATTTATTAAGGATAAGTAACTTTTTTTTTTATCATTTCGTACAAAAACGCATTAAACAATACGATTAGTTTTTTTTAATAAGTTTTATGTGTTCTACACTTGATGAGTTTTTTTATATATAACTATTATTGTTATGCACTTGGGTTAACTTTAGTATTATTGTTTATATTATTGATAATGAGTTCAACTACTTATATTGATATTATTATATTTGTTCAAATAAAAAATATAATTATTTTCGTAAACCGCCAATCCAAACCGATTTTTATTGGTTTGGTTTAATATTATAATTGATTTAGTTTGGGTTGTATAAAAATAACCCGATTAAATAATGATTTGGTTTGGGTAATGTCAAACCCAATCCAAACCAACTCATGTCCACCCCTAATCGTAACTACATAATTTGTACATTGTAAAGAGAAAATCTCTTTTTAAAATTTCCGATTTTATTAATTAAGAGTAAATGATAATATCACCCTTCAAGGTGTTAATGTTATATTCAACCTTGGTCAAACCATAATGGAAGGGGAGTTCGATGTTAGCTTTAGATAAAATTGTTTCCAGGAGTAACAAGACAAACCTCATGAAGGTTATCTTGGCATGATGTATGATTAATTTCCTTATATGAATAGTTGACTAGTGATTGATTGTGAGTGATTAGGGGTAATTATAGAGATTTTAAATCTTTCCTTTTTACTGTATCACTATAGAACCTCTAATTTGGAGAAGAATAACAATAACACAGAATTTCGAAATACCTTTTGTAACATGGTATCAGAACGAACTCGTTCCAGAAGAACTCTTTGGTATGGATTGATTTTCGAATCACGAAGTCATATCTCGAAGAGAACCACCACAATTCCACTACGTACTCACGCAAACCCACCAACTATCAATTTTTTTCTTCCTACTCTCAAATTTCAGGAGTACGTCTCCATGGCAAATTTCTCAAAGTCCCTCTACACTAATCATACCAGCCAGCCTTAATCCACATATCATTGTTCATCATGACAACTCTACATTCCCCACTATAATCGCACTAAATGAAACCAATTACTCACTATGGTCTCAACTCATGGAGATTCGTATTGGTGCCCGCAACAAAGTTGGGTATCTCACTATAGCAACCGTGAAACCCGCATATGGAGATGCCAACTATGACACATGGATTACTGAAAATCACAAAGTCAAGAGTTGGCTCATTGATTCAATGACCCTATCTTTTATGCAGCGATTTATTCACTTCACTGTAGCCAACGAAGTTTGGGATGCTGTGTCAAAGACTTTCTATGATGGATCAGATGAAACACACTTTTTAGAACTTAACAAGAAGTCTTTCTCTACCAAGCAGAATAGTCATCATTTGCCTACTTATTATAATGAACTTGTTGCAATTTTTCAGGAGATTGATCATAGGACCACCTCCCAAGCAGGCATTGTTGAAGGAGTCGTCCAATTACATTTTACAATGACTAGGCTTCACGTTCACATATTCCTAAGTGGACTCGACCTAAAATATATCAGGACCATGGTGAAATTCTACAAAAAGATTCAAGACTTAATTTGGAGAGTAGTTATGCGTATGACCGAAGAGAGTACTGGTAAAAACAGACATTGGGAGGCTCTCATATGACTTTCGAGAGCTCAGTTATGGTGGCCAAAAAGACTCGACATAGACCACCACCTGGGTTCTCCAATCTTCCTCTCACGACCCGACCTTCTGGCAAATCTATAGGCCTAATATGCTCTGATTGTGAAGAGGTTGGTCATTTGGAACAACGATGCTATGAGATAATTGGTTATCTTGATTGGTGGGATTTCACCAAAAAACCATGAAAGCAGGTAATAGGTAAGGATATCATCGCCATTATAGGTGAATAGCGCTTTTAGACTACACCTACTACTAATATCACTCACCCAGGACTACTAATATCACTCACCCAGGTATTGTTGGTAAGGCATCTATTTTTTTTACAAACTTTAAGAATACTACATGGATTATTGATATAGATGCATCCGATCATATGACAAATGACTAGGTCAGTTACAGTCCATTAGGTCTTCCCCTCAATTTGTCATATCCACTGCTAATGGTAGTATTTATCCTTTCACTGGGAGGGTTCCGTCATTTTGTCTAATACCCTTACATTAGATTATGTCCTTGTTGTTCCATCTTTTGCGTATAATCTATTGTTTGTTACCCAAATTACCTCAACACTAGCATGTATTGTGACCGTTTACACTAAATGTGTTACCTAAATTTTTGCTATGAATCAGAATGTCATCAAAATAAACAACCACAAATTTTCCAATGAAAGCACACAAAACATGGTTCATTAATGTCATGAAAGTACTTGGTTCATTAATGTCATGAAAGTACTTGGTGCATTAGTTAATCCCAAAGGCATAATTAACCACTCATATAAACCATATTTTTTTTAAAGCAGTTGTCCACTCATCACCTTATTTCATCATAATTTGATGATATCCACTTTTAAGATCAATTTTAGTAAAAATAATAGAACCATGCAATTCATCAAGCATATCATCTAATCTAGGAATAGGATGTCGATACTTTACAGTGATATTGTTGATGGCACGATAGTCAACGCACATCATCCATGTTCCTTACTTCTTAGGCATAAGCAACACGGGGAACCGCACAAGGACTCATGCTCTCACGCACATACCATTTTTCCATGAGCTCACTAACCTGCCTTTGAAGTTCCTTTGTCTTCTCGGGATTACTTCTATATTCTGGTCTATTTAGGATGGGTGCTCCAGGTGCAAAGTCAATTTGGGGCTCAATCCCTCTTATTGGTGGTAAACCAATAGGCATCTCTTCGGAAAACACTTCATCAATGTCCTACAATAGAGAAACAACAACACTAGGGAAGAAAGGATTAATTCCATTTGTACTAAAGCAGACCTCTTTGTACAAAAGTACAATCATTGGCTAATTTGAAAAAACAAAACCTTTTTGATCTCACTCTCTCTTGCATAAAAACTCACTTGTTTTCTTTTTTTTTTTCTCATCAGTCTCTTTTTCTTTTTCATCTTTTATTTCTTTTTTTGTTGTTTCAGACTCTCTTTCTTTTATCTCTCTTTCTTTTGAACTCTCACTCTCTTTTTTTAACCTCACTTGATCTTCAAACACTTATTTTGGGGTTAAAGGTACAAGAATGATTGACTTTTTATTGAGTACAAAAGAGTATTCATTGGTATACCCATCATGAGTCACATGCCTATCGAACTGCCATGGTCTCCTCAAAAGGATATGACCCACATTCATTGGTACCACATTGCAAAGGACTTCATCTTTGTATTTTCTAATTGAAAACGACACCAACAATTGTTTAGTCACCTTAATTTCCCCACTATCATTTAACCATTGTAGCTTATATAGTTTTGAGTGCTTCAAAGTGGCCAAATTCAGTTTCTCCATAAAACTAGTGCTAGCCACATTAGTACAACTCCCCTCATCAGTGATCATGCTATATACCTTATCATTAACATGGCAGCCGGTGTGAAAAATGTTGTCACGTTGTACCTCATCATCTTTCTTGGCTTGAGCACTAAAAGCTCTTCTTGCCACCAAAAGCTCTCCATCCACCGGTTATTCAATATCACTTGCATCCTCCAAAGGTGGCATGTACTCATCATCAGATTCACCCTCGAATTCGATATCACTATCATCCTTCAAAACCATTACTCTCTTGTTTGGGCATTGAGATGCAATATGACCTGCTCCCAAACACTTAAAGCATTTAATGTCACGAATTCTAGAAGGTTGAGAATCTGATTTACCTTGTTTTAATGTGCCTCCGGCCTTATGATATTTGGAAGGTTTAGCATTGGCCTTGAAACTAGGTTGGTCATCCCTCTTGCTCCAATTAGGTTTCCATGATGATGAAGAACCCGAATTTTGCCCAACTAGTGTGGAACTCTTCCTCTTCAACTGATGTTCCACCTTAATGTCCATGTGCACCATGTCACTCAATTCAACATAATGTTGCAACTCTACCACATTTGCTATGTCTCAGTTTAGTCCACTTAAAAACCTAGTCACAGTAGCCTCTCTGTCCTCTTCTACATCAGCTCGAATCATGGCTATATCCATCTACTTGTAGTAGTCTTCAACACACTTAGACCCTTGAGTAAGAGTTTGAAATTTTTGAAACAAACCCCTATAATAGTGACTTGGAATGAAACGATTCCTCATGACAACTTTCATCTCCTCCCAAGTCTCTATAGGTCTTTCTTCATTCCATCTCCTACTCACAATCAGTTGATCCCATCAAACTATATCATAATAAGTGAATTCTATGGTAGCCAATTTCACCTTCATCATTTCAGAATAGTCATGGCAGTCAAGCACCAATTTTATTCTTTTCTAACACTCCAAATAAGCTTTGGGATCAGTTTTACCTTGAAAAGTTGGGATCTTCACCTTTAAACTGCCAAAATTATTATCAACCCTCTCTCTATACCTATCTTCTATGTTCCCATACATATCTTCTCTATTCCCATATCTAACTCCTCTACCTCCCATCCACGCCTAAATCTGCCCGCACCCATATTAGACATGCGATCATCCTCTTTTAGGTCAATCCCATAATCATCTTCATAGTCATTCCTAGGCGGGTTCCTTTCTCTTCGTTCCACATAGAAGCCCTAAATGGCTACTCCGTTTGCGAACTAGACTCTACCTTGTCTAACCTATCATGCACCTCGCCAATATGAATCTCCATTTGTGCCATGTGTTGTCGCATGACTTTATACAAAAAATAGAGATCTATTGTTTCTGGTGCTTCGTTGGGCTTACATTTATTGTTATCGTGTGACATATTTAAAACCTGTAAAACAAACAAGAATTAGTAAGCCTCACAAACACTCCCTCACGTGTTTACTCTCAAAGATGGTGGAACTTACACTCATGTTTTACTAATTTTTTTTAGCTTTTACCCTTTGATGAACTCACACTCTCTTACCTTTTTCCACTATTTGTTCACTCTTTCAATCCCTTATTTTTTTTTACTTAGACGGTCACTCACAAGAAGTTCAAGAACTAAGATGTAACAAAGACAATAGGATAAGAATAACAAAGACTAGATTCTACTACCGGATTTTTTTTTTGGAATATCAACACACAAAATCAAGAAAAAAGAGTAAAAATATATGATATAAGTTCAACTACACGAACTTTCAAAGAATTTTTTTATATACTTTTTTTTTACCGATCTTGATCAAATGGACTAAAGCATGACTTTGTTTTTTTTTTTTTTAAATCAAACGAAATTAGAGAAGAAGAAGAATGATAGATTAAACATGAGTTTAGAAATCTGGCTTTGATATACCAATTGATATAAACCTCACCAAGAGCAGTGAGATCCGACACCAATATATGGTAACGAATGATCGTTTTCTAATTTCAAGTTTGTAAACAAGAATCATATTGGACTGTGACCCGTTATCTTTAAAGAGAGAAGAACCAACGGTATCAAGAAAGTTGAAGACGCTACACTCAAGATCAAGAAAGAGATATGAGTGATAAGTCAAGGTTTCAAAAACAAAGAGTTAATTTAATTGAATTCAAGTCTGTCAAAAATTACATCAATTGGTTCCTTTATAAACTAAAACCTTAATTGAAAAGAAAGACTACAAGCCAACCCTAAAAAGGAAACAAGAATATTCGGTCATTAAAGCCTTACAACCAGAAAAATAAATTGGGCAATAATTGCCTTACAAACTGGAAATACCCAAAAACTAAATCAAGCAACTATTGACTTGCTCCCTTTTTGGAAGGTTAAATCTAGAACAAATCAGCCCCTTATTTTGGAAAAAAAAATCAACCCCTTATTTTGGAAAAAAAAATTAACTCTTATTCTTTGGAAAATAAAAAGAAATCAAATCAGCCGAAATTGAATCTCCTCTAACCCTTTGCCGCTCACCACATGCCTAGCTTTTGCCACCGCCCAACTTGTGCCACACATCCAAGTCTTCTCTTATTCGGCCCAATCAATTGTTTTGATGACGTTAATTAAGCATTGGTCTTCATTTGGGCTTATCTTGGACTTCAACAATTCAGAATCAACCCAAGCTTCTTGAATCAGGCCATTGAGTTCTTCTTTGAATCTCTTAGCCATTGCCCTTGTTATTGGCCCAACCGAAACATGCAATATATCCCTTGATGCAACTTCCTTATTCTCATCAGGTTGTTATCAGCATTTGGTTGGAAGATTGATTTACCTATCACATACAATGTTCGATATCGCTTAAATGGCAAGTGTTGTAAGCCAGTTCTTGCATGCACCAAGTTAAAACATATGAATGGTGTATATCGAATCCTGAAGTATTTGAAGACTGCTCCGGGAAAAGGGTTGTTATTCAGCATTAATGGGTATACTAATGCTGATTGGATTGGGTAGGGGATTAAACCAATAGAAGATCCACATTTGGCTATTTCACATTTGTATGAGGAAACTTGGTCACATAGAGGAGCAAGAAGTAGAAGGTCATAGCAAAATCAAGTGATGAAGTAGAATTTCGAGGTATGGCCCATGGTGTGTGAATTGTTACGGGTAAAGAATATAATGAAAGGTTTAGGATTTATATACGAGAAGCCCATATATTTGCATTGTGATAACAAGACAGCTATTTGAATTGCACATAATCTAGCACAACAGAATCGTGCCAAGCACATGGATGTTGACTGTCGATTCTTCATGGGGAATTTAGATCAAAAAATCATACGGTTCCCATTTGTTCAGCCAGAATATCAGTTGGTAGATGTCCTTACAAAAGTTGTATCAAGAAAGAGTCGTTTGGTATGTGGTAATAATTGCATGAGAATGTGAATTTGATAACATTCTCATGTTTGTTACTTGGTTTGTGTTTTTTAATTCCCAGGAAAGTGAATCTCATGGGAATCACATTACCTTCCAAGGGGGTAATGTGAAACCCATCCCAATATATGGGTTTCAAATTACCCTCAATTTGACTTCCACCATGGGATCCGCCCTCATTAAAAAAATAAATTATTATTATTCTTTATTCGATTTTTTTCTTCTTCTTCTTTTTTGTCCTTCTAATTTTTTTCCTTATATTTTTTCCTCCTCTTCTATTTTCTTCTTATCCTCTTTCTATTTTTTTTTTCTGGTTTGTAATCAATTAATCATGCAAAATTTCATTTTTCCAAATCAACCCATTTGACCGATTCCTTAAAAAATATCCAATCTTTGGCTGCACAACCTTCAATCTTTTTTTCTCTTTTTTGGCTCCAAAATTATTTCATTGTAGAAATCAAGGATTTTGGATTGAAGCCATGTGATCCACTTTCCTTGATTCTTCTTACAAAATTAGGAATCACAAAGTGTCCAGAATGAAAAAAAAAAAAAAAACCCCAAAATCCCATCTTTTTTGCCCTTATATTAGAAGATTTTTGGTACCAAATTTAGGAAGAGGATATCAAGAATTTGGAGGTTGGCCCAATTGACCCTTTATGTTGATTTTACAGGGAGAGAAGAAATTAGACACACCCAGATTCTTCAAACTGATTCAGATGGCCAAACATACCCAGATTCGAAAACCGACTGTTTGGATTAGAGTGATGGTGACTGAAATTTGATGATGGTTTGGGCATTTGGATTGGGTGTTGGTGATTGGTATTTGATGATGGTGGTTTGATGTTGGTGACTGGTATTTGATATTGTTGATGATGGTGACTGTGTGTTATGGGATTGATTTTTTTTTTTCCTTTTTATACACCTAGTTTGATTTTTTTGGTTGTTTGAATGTGATTTTCTGATCATCATCATTTCCAGATTCAATCTCCATCATCCGTCTTAGAGATGGACGGTGAAGATTGAATATGGAAATGCTTTTTTTTTCTCTTTTTAGTGCAATATATATTTTTTAATGTAATTATGGAAAAAAGTGAAAAAAAAACAATTCAAAAGATTCAAAAAAAACCCGTATAAAACTAAACACTGTTGTTACTTGATATTCCCATTCACAACCAAACACATGAATACAGGTTTCTCATGAATCAAATTACTGTGTTTAACTTTTGTCAAGAATCATATTATTTTGATGATCTCATATCAAACGGTTCGAAAGGTATTTAACAACTCAATTGACAAGATGATTGACATCTATACTCTAACTTGAGGGGAGTGTTGGCATGGGGTGTAATTAATTTTCTTATGTGAATAGTTGACTAGTGATTGATTGTAATTGATTATGAGAAATTGATTGATTGTAATTGATTAGTGGCGTGTTTACTAATCAGAAATCATACTTAGAAAAAAAAATTAAGTTCATGATTTTATAATTCCACTGTTTAGTAATTTTTTAGGGAATTAAGTTCTGTGGACCCCACTCATAAATCAGGAATTAAGTTCCTGATGGAAAGGGAACCTGATTCCTCATACCCACTTTAGGAATCAAGTTTCATTTCTCGATTGAAAAAGAAATTCATGATATGTTTACTAAAATATCCTCACTTAAAAAAATAAATCAATCATCTTCTTCATGATTATTGACTTTTGATTTTAATTTTCGTAAATCATATCGGTCTCCATTTTTTTCTTGGAATCTTAATATTGGTTTACATAATTAGTAATTTATGTTATTCTTGCCGTATGATTTATAAAAAATGCATCTTTATATATACATAATATAATATCATTTAAGAATTAAAAAAAAAACTACTGCACTTTTCAAAAAAATAATAATAACTTCGGCATATTCATATTATATATATATCGTCGTGTTTTATATACAAATGTAATTTTGCAATCAATCATGTATCATTCTGATTCATTAGTTTAAGTGAATATTAGAAATGAAATAAATCTGATTCTGCTTCCCATTCCTAAATTGTTAGTAAATACTGGAATATAATTTAATAACTTGATTCTGATTCTCCTTCATTCCCTTTTCAGTAGAACTTGATTTCGATTCCATTTTTTCCTGATTGGTAAACGCGCCCTAAGAATAATTAGGGACATCTAAAATATTTCCTTATTATTGTATCACTGTAAAACCTCTGTTCTGGAGAAGAATAAAGATAATACAGAATTTCGAAATACCTTTTGTAAAATGGTGTTGTTTGCTATATATATATATATATATATATATATATATATATATATTGATTTATTGTAAAGGAAAATGAAAGTTTTTGTCTATCTATAAAAATTTGTTAAAAGGGAATGAAGCACTATATATTTCAAGTTTGAATCAGCAGGTAAGGTGATTATAACGAGAAAGCTAATTTATCACACCCAAATATTAAAATCATCCATCCATGATCTGTCTCAATTATTTGAAACAATACCAATTTAATTTATAGGTTATTTAAGAGAATTAGGCTATTTAGAGCTTGTTTTATTGGACTTTTAAAAATCCTCTATTGGTAAAAGATTTACTTGTAGTAGATCTATTACAAGTAGAGTTTTTTTTTCTTTAAAAAAACAAAAATTATAGTTGTTTGGTTGGTAGACTTTTAAAAGAAAAAAATATCTATTTGGAAAAGCACCTCTCTATGAGCTTTTACCTAGTAGAATTTAAACTTTATTAGTATCTACTCAATTTAAAATAAACAATCTCAAAAACCCAACCAAACAACTCTAAAAAACTCAAATAGAGGTTTGTAGAAAGATAAACCAAACAAGTACTTAGTTCTTAATGTTTCATTTACCGTAAAAAGAATCATTCTCGTTCCAATTTACATAAAGTTAAGAGTTTTCATTATTATTATTTTTTGCAAGAAAATAGGGATGGCGGGTGACGATAGAGATAAATAGTAAAATCCATAATGGGTATGAGGGGAAGCTGAGTTTTATAATTCCCGCCAACCCTGCACAACTTAAAATAAAATCTTTATTTTTTTATTTTTAAGATATAATCTTTCAATGTTTATGTTAAATTTTTTTGAATTTATTTGTATAGTTATGAGATATATGTTTATTTTTAACGTTTGTGAGATGATTTTTAAAAGTATTTTAAAATTACTTTATATATTATATCATGTTTATTGGGTTATTAGCACCAGTCACCCTTAAACTTTACGTGAGTTTGCATTTTACCCATTAAACTTTATTTTAGACATTAAACCCCCTGAACTCTCATTTATTGGTAAACAGTTTGGTTTATTATCCCCTAAACACTTGTTTGAGGGGTATCTAGTGACAAGGCCTGGTAATGGGTCGTGTTATTACGAATACGTGTCGTTTCGTGTTTGAGTTGTGTTAAAATTGTCCCACCCAAAGACAACCTGTTAGCTTAATGAGTTTAAATATAAAACCCGAAATCATTTGTTATATTAATGGGTCACCCAACCCGACCTATTGTAAAATGTTATATTTGAAATTTATGAAAAAGTTGTAAATAAATAGTACTGAAGCATGATCAAACTCATGTAATCAAGTCCACCATCATAGGCTCTAACATTCTTTTAAAAACATATTATTTTAAGAAAAATAAAATAAACAACTTGAAAATGAAATATAACATGGTGTTTATAAATCGTCATTATGTTACGATTGAGAATCTCAATCCTCACTTACGCTTACAAATGTTAAATTGCTTGTGTTAGAAGACAACTGCTTTTAGGGTTATGGTTAGAATATAGTGATACAATCAATTTATAGTTTTCGAGTTTTTAATTTTTTTTTAATTAATTATTAAAATATATCCTAAATACAATTATAGAGATTTTTTTAATATAAATTCAACAGCTTTAATAATTTATTTACTATTGAGTTAGTAATTACAAAGTTTTTTTTAATAAATTCATAAACACACACACACATATATATATATATATATATATATATAATATAATATAATATAATATAATATAATATAAAATCCTTATATTAATGGGTTATAACGAATATTTTTCAAAGGTGAACCCAAAACCGACCGATTATAGTATGAGTTTTAATGGGTTGACCCATTAACAACATGAGCCGATAAACTAGACCCATCAACCACTATTTTTCAATGGGTTTGGATCGTGTTAATGAGTTGTGTGAAATTTTGTCAGATCACCATCTACGGTTAGATTTTACCAATAAATGAAATTTCAAGAGGTTTAGTGTCTAAAAAAAGGTCAAGGGGTAAAATGTAAACTCCCGGGAACCATTGGGTTATATATTTATTGTTTTAATAGATATTTAAAAAAAAAATTAATAAATAATTTTGATATATAAATGGGTGGGAATAAGAAAAACATATCCCGTTCTGTCCCACCCTGCTCCATCAATTTAGGGTTTTATGTGAGGATGAGTTTCTAAAACAATAAATGGGATGAGGTGCGGAGAGGGCCATTCCGTCCGAACTTGCCACATTGTCATACCTAAGAAAGACTAGAATATATGATATTTCAAAACTAAATCGATTAGATTATTCATTGAAAATTATAAAAATCAAAATATTACAAAAACGAAAATAAATGGAAAGAAAAGGGAGAGGGAGAGTCCCTATAAAATTATAAAAATGCTCTTCTAAAATTTCTAAGAACCTTAAAATACCCTTATTCATTAAAACAAAATTTAGCATAAAAAGTCTAGAAATAATATAATGATTCAACTCGAAATAATATGAACTTTTTTTTTATAGCCAAATGAAATAACGATGATTTTTTTTTTAAATTTATATACATATATACACGCAAAAAAACAGTAAGTGCTGATTGAATTTTTTTTTTTATTGCAAGTGTTACAAGAAGGATTAAAATAATTTCTGACATCAATTGGATAGTCGAGTACTCAACAATTTATTGGGACATATCGAAATCAAACAGTATATCTGTGGTCGGATATCTACTTTTATAACGAGATATATATATATATATATTTATCCCACAACATCGGTTAAAACTCTTTATAGAGATATATATATCTACCACACAACATCGGTAAAAACTTTTTACACGTACTTTTAAAATACGTATGATGAGACTCGAATTTCTTACTGTTATGTGAAAGGGATATGTGTTACAACATATAACAGGTGATGTTTAATAATTATTTAATTAACATAGATGATTGTGATATTGTCCCAAAATAATTATCACTATATACAATTCTTTTTAAATAACAATAATGCGATCACATCCCACCATGTTGTATTCCAACTTGTAGCCCAATATTTGATTTGACCGTCGATAAATTTTTATATATTAACGATAATTTGATTGATTATTTATCATATAATACAAGAGTCCAATATATTTACCATATCATAATTTGTTAGAATCAAAGTGGTACAAAGTTGCAATGTCTAACGTTAATTTTTTTTAATGTAAAAAAAATATCAATCTTTTTAATTAAACCACAATAATTTAATAATCAAATTAAGTAATCTGATTTTTATGTATATTTTATTTTACAACCCACCTCACTCCAAGCACAAAAACGTAAATTTTCTGTTGGCCCCATTGAACACAAATAAGTATTTTGATTGGTCTAAGGGGGTCCAGATTAATGCTTACACCTTATTCCTTTCACAAAGATTAGATACGTAAACCGTGCAAAACTAACCTATGTTAATTTTAATTTATTTATTTTTAGTTCTATGTATACAAGGTTAATTAATTAATCATGAATGTGCACATCACCTCTTAGTAGAGTCCACATATGTAGTGAAGGGTTCAAATCCCATCATACGTATTTTACAAGTATGTGTGGGGAGTTTTCTTTCCGTTATGGGAGTAGATATCCAGACCGTATATATATTGTTTGATCTCGATAGGTCCTGATAGTTAGTGGCAGACCCAGAAATTTTAATCAGCTGGGGCACTTAAATAATATAATAAATACATAAATAAAGAGATTTTCTCTTTACGATTTTTTTTTTCTTTTCACGATCATTTTCTAAATACAGTTCATTTTAAGAACTTAAATTCTAAAAATTTGTAAAGACACTATTTTTTTTTTCCAAAATGATCATTTCTACCTTTTAACATTCTTTTTTGAAAACACTCCCTCGTAAAAACTAAATTTTTTTTAAAAAAAAAAATTGTTTCAAAATAATCATTTTTTCATTCAATACTAAAATTGGCAAGTTTTTAGTACTTTATATTATGATAAAATTGTCATATAATAAAAAAAATGAAGTGTAGAAAGATAATCAGTGGATTGTCAACATCAAGATCGTAGTAAAATGAGTTTTTTTAAAACAAAAAATGGTTTTTTTATACAAAGAAAAATTGATAGTATAATGAAGTTTATATAAAATAAAACATTTAGAACATTTATTCAAGATGAACTAAATAATCTTACATTAAAAAAGAAATAAAAACAAGAAACAAAATATTAAAAATAAATAATAACAAGAAAAACAATATAAACAATAAAAAGTTACAATATCTATTCTTAAAATAATAAATTACATTCTAATTTTATAAAATTAATTTGTTTTATATTTATAATGAATTCAATTTAAATTTATATAAAAATAATTTATTAATAAATATTACTAGACATGTTTTTAAATTTTTTATTCTTTTACTTTTTTGGTAAATTATTGATTTGTTGATTCTAAATTAATTAAAAATATATAATAAAGAAAAATACTAAGGATAAAATAAAATGAATCATAATAATACTTGAACTATTTTAATACAATAAATTGAAATTTGAGATTTTAGGGTTTGAGATTTTAGAGTTTATTGATTGAATGTATAAATTACTAAAATTATAAGATAAAATTATATTTTTTAAAAATATCTATATTATTTCAAAAGTGCTAAGGATTGAACCACTCACATATAAGGTGAAAAAACAGTACAAAACCAGCTGTGATAAAGGTGATCATATTTAATAATTGTTAATTAACATATATTTATATAATGTAAACATAATCAATTTTCTTTTTTTAAATAAATTTGTGGTAGGGTACAGACCCCACCTGGTCCTTAGGTGGGTCCGCCCCTGTTGGTAGTCCTTTTGTAATAGTTATTGTAATATTTTTAAAAAATAAAATTAAGCATGAATTTTCAAAATTTTATTCAAAAATGTAATCAACTTGACGTATCATTTGAGTAAATTATTTTGGACAATATATTATTTTATATATTAAAACAAATTTTAAGAAAGCAATAAAATAATGGATAACTCTATTACCATCCATAAAATATCTTCTTCCAGTATTTTAATAAAACTTTTTTATGGCATTTATAAAATGTCCTTATATTTAATTACTTAAAATACATTGCTTAATAATTGAAAATTAAATTTACTTCCTAGACCTATAAATTGAACACTCAATCTATTACTTAATCAAATCCAATATCAATTAGGAAATATAATTTTTATTTTCACATATAGTGAATGAATTGATGAACAAAGAATTGATTTAATGGATTCTAAATGCATTCATATATGTTTAATTTCATTTTTATTATTGTTTTGTGATTAACTAAAAAATTGTTACAATTGTAGTCTTGTAGGCCCTGTTTGTTACATAAGATTGGACTGAGATTGGACTGAGATTGGACTAATCTTAGTCCAATCCTATGTTTGGAAGCAACACCGGACCGGATAAAATAATTTAGTGGGGCCCAATTTTAGTGAAATAGTCTCATGTTTTGTGGGATAAATAAACCCACTAAATTGGTGGGTTTAGTTGTTCTGGGACTAAAATTTTTTTTGAGATTTTTTTTAAAGTTTTTTTTTTCATATTGTTTAATGCACTATCAAAAATAAAAAATGTAAATGAAAACCCAGAACCATAATATTCTGGAAACCAAACATAAAATCAAACCCACAAACATAATATTTTGGAAATCTAAAAAAAATAAAATCAAAACACCTATATATAGAATCGAAAAAAAAAACAAATTCAATATCTTCATATTCCATATCCAACCTATATCTGAAATCAAACCCAACCCATATGATGGCGGTGATATAGAAATGGTGATGATGATAGAGAATTAGGAAAAGAGAAAGTTTTATAGTTTTTTAATTTTTTAATTTAATTTTAATTAGTTTTTTTATATTTTTATGTTAATTAGTTTATTTTATTGTTGTTTCCGTTTTAAAAGTAAATTATTATATTTAATCCAATCTCATGTTTCACCAAACAAAACATGATATTAATTTAATTCAGTCCCATATTTCTCCAAACATAGCATAGTATTAATTTAGTTCAATCCAATCTCATTTAATTTTAGTCTCATCTTAATCTAATCCAATCCCATAAAATAGTCTAATCCAATCTCTCACACCAAACGTGGCCGTAGAGCTTTATTATTATTATTTTTAAGTAGTTTTAGAATCCGATCAAGTATACACAGTTCTTAAATACAACTTACTTACTCACTTTACTTTAATTCAACTACAAAATCTTATTAATTTAATTGGTTTGTACACCAAAAAAACTTAGTTGATGGATTTTTTTAAAATAAAATTTTAAATAAAAAAATTGATTTGTTTGATGAATGAAAAAATAGTTATTTTTTAAGACAAAAGAAGCCGCATATTGTTGTTTGTTTGATTATTATTGTTGTTGTTTTCTATGACGTTGATTGTTTGTAAACCATTACGGTTTCATTGCTTTTTAGATAATTCAATATATTGGTTTCGTAAGTAAAAATTAAAAAAAAAAGTCAATAGTTTTAGAGTTGAATTTGTATTTTTTTTACCCAAGTAAAATCTTAGTTGTAGAGTATTAAAAAAAATACAAATCTTAATTGTAGTGTTTTATTTGAATATAATTTGATATTTTTTACGGTGGTGGAAGCAAATAAAGAGTAATTGATGTAATGAGAAAAAAAATATATATTTAAAATAAAAATAAAAAAAATATTTAAATGATAGTTTTGATACTTTAAAGGGTATAGAAAGTAAAATTAATAATTTTAAAATTTTAATATAAGTGTACTAAGATAAATGGGCATAGGAAGATATTCATTGGTATCAAACTATCAATACAGTCACCCTAAAATAACGGAGAAAAACTTGTACAACGATGCACCGCGCTAAAATCCGACGTTGGTGCATCGATTCCATTCAGTAACTGACGGCTATCACATAATGTATTCTATTTTTATTTTCTCTTTCTTTCTTCTTCCTTCGTTCGCAAGCAACATCCTCTTCACCAAATTCCCTTCCGTTAAACACTCTGAAACATTATTGCTTGAGAGGTAAAAAAACATGTGAAATTCTACAAATATGAGATTTCCATATATCTCTTATTTATTTTTTTCGTTTGATATCGATTTCAAAAAAAATAGAGATGTGGCTTTCGGTTTTTGGCGTAGAATTGGGAGCCGAAATCCTGGTCTAAGTTTTTCTTTTTTACTTTATTTGCTGTTAGTTTGATTTCCATTATAATAAAAAGAAAAGGCAAAGAAGTAGAGGTGAAAATAGAAGAATTGATAAATCGATTGAATGGATTTGGTTTGGTTATGTAATGCATAATACAGATAAAAAATGGTCATTCATCAAAGATCCTACGTAAACAAAAATTGCATCTCTAATTATTTTCGATTCAGTTAACAAATACCATTCACTATATCCCTCAATCATCAAACATCCTAACCTCATCAATTCCACAGAGATAAAACTGTTTAAAGAAAACTTGGTACCGGAAACGACGACGGTCATTTTTCAATTTTTATTGAGATTGAGTTGAAGATGGAGTTGCGATTGAGAGAAAGAGAGAGAGAGAAACGAAAGAAGATGAAGATGGTGATGATGAAAGATGAGAGAGACAGTGATGAGGTCTTTTGGGCTTCAATTGCGTAGAGTAGAAAAAAGGGAAAGTATCATTTTCCCCCTTACCTTTGACCTATTATTAGGACGATGACATGGTTTGGTCATATTGACCGGTCTCCCCCCTCAAATAGAAAGAATGTATTTGTTAACGGAAAATTTGCTCAAGATGAGAAATTCCAACTAACACCCTCGAGACCACTACCACCAAGGTGGTGGACGGGGTCGGTACCTTTGATACCTAACATGCTTAGATAGAAACGAATGATTGAATGACAACGACGAATGGGAACTTTATTATTGAACACTCGTGACATACAGAAATCTCTCACATACACTCGCAATCTCTTTAGGGCATAAGAAGGTGGCAATTTCGTACTTGTCGAATAGTAGATAACATGACGGCCGTGTTCTGATAATAGAGTTTAGGCCCGACGTAATTCTCTATTTCTTTCTCTCTATTTCTTCCCATTCCTCTCTTGAGAATACTTAGGCATATTTATGTATGGTCGAATTAATTTGAACGGGTGTATCTCCCGCCTTGATTTTCTGAACCTGTTCCCTCCTTATCGAACAGGATCCTCTATTTGAAAGTCGTTGACTTCGAGTAAATAACGGACTCAAGATTATTGTTGGTGGAGATAAGTTTGTTTCATTTTTGGAAACAAACTCTTATCTTACACGTATGCAGAATTTAATGTTCGTTATAACGTAGGTATGATCTTGTATGTATTCATGGCATGATTCTTCATGGAGGTCATCACGTTAGCTGCTCGTTGTTTTGTAGAGCGAGGTAGATCTACGTTTTGGTTATATCCTCAAGAGCTTGGGATGGATGCCCTGTAGACATTCCTGGGAGGTAGCACGAGTCCGATTCACTTAGAGGTCCTCTTTCTCCTCGTATCGTGGAGGGGACAACGGGCTCTTGAAGAGGTTGGTGGGTTTCCAGTTTTAGGCTACGAGTTAAGCTCGACCTCTAGGAGCCTTAACCTGGTGGGAGCTTGCTTTGCTTGTCGGGCTTCACTTCGAGTGTTTATTGAGCTCGGCGATCCTTCCTTGCTTTCGCAGGGTGGTTTTGGAGTCCGACCCTAGGAATTGAGGTTCTTGGATATGTGGCCTAGAGAAGCCCGGATTCCAGTGTTCTCGTGAGGACTCGACCTGGTCGTGCCTAGCTTCATCCCTGATAGTCCCGAAGCCCGACGATCCTTCCATGTTTCTGTGGGGTAGTTTTATGGTCTGCCTGGGGTCTCATGCATGTCGAATTTGGGCTTCGATTTGGGCTAGAAGAGTAGAAAATTTCTCTTTGACCCCTAGCCAATTTTTCTATTTACAGTATTATATGCCCCTTATGTTAACTTTACTCTATATAATTACCATTTTACCCTCAAGATATTCATTAACTTAAAAAAAATTAAAAAAAGATGGATCTCCACAGTCCATCCCAAAGATAGACGGTGAAGATTTTTTTTCCAATAAAATTTAATAAAGATAAAAAAAAAAATTATAACCAAAAAATAAAAACAAATTCTGGTGGATCTTTATCACCGAAATATCATTAAAAAAAAACAAAATCATTAAATATTTAAAATTAAAAATTAAATTCGATCTCACTTCTCTCTCCTCTCACGATCGTTCTCATCAGTTTCTCTCATCTCCGCCTCTCTCACCACCGCTTCTCTATCTCTCTGTCATCAATCACCACAGCTTCTCTCTTACCATGTCTTCTCTCTTTGTCATTCCATCTCATTCCCTATTCTCTCCCATTCATCGACGAGATCGAGCGCCGATCTCCTCCGTTTAGAGGCGATTGACACCAGTAATGGTGATTTCTAATGGGATGGCGGTGGTCGTGTGAGCGAGTGTGTTTGGGTTTTGAAGATTCGTAATTTGGTTTGTGTTTTTCATATTTTTCAATTTCAATTTGTGTTTCGATTTTTTTCTTATTTTTCAATGATTGTGGAGAGAGTGAGATGGATATTCTGGGTTTGGTTGAGTGAAGTGTCACCATTAATGGAGTTAAGATGGTTGAGATCGATCACCACCATCATCTTTTTTCTTTTTTCATTCCATTTTCCTTTTTGTTTATTTTTTTATATGATAAAGATATGAGATGGTTTTTGATTTGATTTTGTTTTAAATATATTTTTATTTAATGAAGATAGTGATCGTGAAGAAGGCTTGATGAATCTGGATTTTCTGGATTTGATTGATTTTCTAGGTTTCTAGGTTTGAATGATGATCTGGGTTTGATTGATTTTCTAGGTTTCGATCCGGTGGTAATAGTAGTTTTGATGATGATGATGATGATGGGTTTGGCTGAATGGTGGTGGTTGTGATGATGATAGGTTTGGCTATGGTGGTGGTAGTGTTGATGTTGGTGGAGATAAAAGGTGTATCTGGTATTCTGGTGAGCTGATGATGATCTGGGTTTAATTTGAGTTTTCTGGGTTGGGGATCTGGGTTTAATTTATGTGATGATGATTGAGTTTTATTTGTTTAATTATTTTTTTTAAAAGAAAAATGAATGGTGGTCATATGAAGAAGAAGAAGAATTGAAGATGATGGTGCCATGGTTGTCGTGGAGAAGTAGAAGAGTTGAAGACGATGATGAGAGAGTTTTATTTTTTAATATTTTATATTTAATATTTAACTTATTTAACTTATTTAACTTATTTAATAATATTTATTTACCATTTTGCCCTCTTGGTTTTAACAGTCAAACCAAATATGGATGGAAATATTAACAGAAGGGTCATTTAACGCTTATTTGATTTTAGGGGGAAACGGTCAATATGTCTAAATTTTGTCATTGTCTTACTAATAGGGTAAAACGTAAGTGTAAAATGATACTTTTCCTAAAAAAGAAAAGTTAAAGTCAGTGCTATGTGTCAGTTTTTAAGTGGAACCGATTCTAGCGCGTGGCATATTGGTTGCACAAAGTTTTTCTCAAAATAATCAGCTGATTTTGTTGACCAGTTGGTTTTCTAGAGGAATAAACGTCTGAAACAAAAAACGGGTCGGTCAAACTCACTGCAATTCAAATGATATTGATTTTGGTTTGACAAACACCAATTGGTAATTATGGGCCAAAACGCATGCATGAGTAAACAGCTGTTTCGTCGTTTGGTGTAGCTAGGACCAGCTATTTACGGTAATCATCTGTTTGGACGGTTATATATATATATATATAAATTATGTAAAAATATGAAGGTAAGAGAATCATTTATAATAGAGTTTTAATTGTTTATATACGTATTAAGTTAAAATATATAAAATAAATAATATATATAAAAACTATTTATATAAATTATATGTATATATAATTTAGTTTTTTTCGGTATACACCGATATAAAATATATTAGTACACATGCATTGTATGTAGATCATAGATTATGGATAAATAATAACGAATGTAAACAGACCGAGACAAAACAATTGAATCTTATGATCCATATATTTATAAGAAATTTATAAGAATTTTCTTAAAAATATAAGAAATTATAAGAAACTTTTATTCAATTTTTAACTCAATTCTTATTTATAAGGTGTCCATCGTTAGCATTTAGCAGTCTTAGAGTCTTAATAAAATTAAGAATTAAGGACTCCGTTCCAAAACCTTATATTATATATTTGAGTATTTGACTAAAATATCTAGCTTGTAACCATTATAAAGAACAACATCAAATAATATATTTAATCAAATTTTTATCAATATGATATTATAACAGCAACACAGAGATATCAAATACGTACAACTACAAACACATTATCATATAAACTTGTCAATAGAATAATCAAGTTAGACTGTAAAGCTTTGTATCAAATGCCTCCCACAACAATCTCCATGAAAGATAGATGCAAATTAATTTGTGTTGGAGTCTAGGATAGATTTGTATACTTTTACATTTTCGTTAGTTGTGAATATGACCTAATTTAATATGCATAATGATAACAGTACAGGTTTCGACATGGAGGAAATGATGAGGAATGTCACCTTTTTTTTGGTCCCTTGCCGTGAAGTCACCGTTATAATAAGTTAAATTTAAAAGGCACCTATTATGGTGAGCTACCGAAATTGCCCTTAAATAATCGATATTTTATTCTTTAAAGGTCGTCCAAAAAAGTTGTCTGAAAATCAATCACCTACTCCATTTTTTCTTCAGAAAACGAGCTCCATTCCAGATATTGCACAAAAAGGTAAATTAATATTTCTGATCTTCATTTCCATTTTTTATTGTATTTCTGTGTGGTATAACCGTGTATGAACATTTATGAACATGTTGTCTCAATTTTTTTATGTTGATGTCCTGGAGTTGTAAACTTTTTACAAAGAATGAATGAACATGTATGCATATTTTTTTGTATATATATTTGGTTGAGTTGAGTTGTAGTGGTGCAAAAAAGTTTTTAATCTTGGGCATAAAAGCTGGAAAGGTTTAAAAAAAACTCGAAACATTTGTAAAGAAGCTCGAAAATTTGTAAAAAAACTCGAAAATTTGAAAAAAAGCTCGAAACATTAGAAAAAAAGCTCGATCAAATTCTAAAAAAGCTTGATCCAAAAAATAGATATTGGATACGTAAAAAGAAAAGTTCGATCCCTCGAAAAAAGGCTCGATCCATCAGAAAAAAAGCTCGATCCTTGACAAAAAAGGCTCGATCTCTCACACAAATAGCTCGATCCCTCACCGAAATAGCTCGATCCCGCACAAAAAAAGCTTGATCCCGCATAAAAAAAGCTCGATCCCGCATAAAAAAAGCTCGATCCCTCACAAAAAACCTCGATTCCTAAAAAAAAAGCTCGATCCGTAAAATTAAAAGGTCGAGCCATATTTGAAAAAAGATCGAGCCATAAGAAAAAAAGCTCGAGCCATATATAAAAAAGCTCGATTATGTAGAAAAAGAGCTCAGTTTTGAATAAAAAACGCTCGATCCCGTTAGAAAAAGCTCGATCATGTACAAAAACGGCTCGATCATGTACAAAAATAGTTTGATCATGTTTAAAAAAAACCTTCATATCTTACACTTTTGATTTTTGTTTAATCCTTTATAATTGTAAATTTAATATGAAATATTTTTTTCTTATTAATGGTTTTTGATGTTGGTTTTGACAGGACAATGAATAGGGTGAGAATAGTCATATCTTATAACGGTCGATGAGAGCAATTACCAGATGGAAATCAGAGGTATTTAGGTTCCGATAACCAAGGTTTGTATGTATCAAAGAATTTGAGTTACGACGAACTGGTATCGATCGTGCAAACCATTGTGAAGTTTGATGAGAACAAATACAGTGCTGAGCTACAATCTCTATCAATTGTTCCTGGGACTACATGTCGTACATTTATAAGAAACAATGAGGATGTTCAGTTTATGCTAGGGGAAGATAGGGTGATCCCTCAAGTATGTGTTAGTCTAATCGAGAGGCCAGCAAGAGGTGTCATTGGTGAAGATATCCCTCATCCTGATAACACCCAACAATTTCGATCGTCAGGCGGAAGCAACCAGTTTTTCACCGACAGAAGTGGGATTTATGGTCGGGAAAACATATGTGTTGTCCCACCGGAAGTAGCCGCCCATGAAAAAAGACCGGGAACTCAATTCGACGATGTATTTAGTTGTCATATTGAGATGAATGGTAGACAGTACAACCACCAATACAATGAGATCTACAATGACATCAACAATGAGAAGAATACAACACTAAATGTTAGGGTAAATCATGAGGTGGATAATGAGGGCAATTTCAATTCTGTAGAAAATGTAGAGGACAATCAGGATGATACAGAACCTGTCGAAACAGAAAGACGTGTAAGACATGTACACATATTTAGTTCCAGTGCACCAGATATAGTTGGGACCTCCGAGAGGAGTGCTAATGTAATTGCAGATGATTCTGATAATGCCACAACATGGGTTATTCCAGGAGAAGAATCATACTCGTTTGGTATTGGTGGAAGCAGGAACTTGTTTGAAGATGAACCTACACGCATGATATATAAAGGCCAATTTTTTCCAACGAAAAAGGATTTGAAGAGACTAGTAGGCCATTTTGCAATGCGGCAGAACTTCGAGTGGAAAGTGAAAAGGTCCGATAAGACAACATTACATCTAGTTTGTTTGATGGAAAATTGTACGTGGAAGTTAAGAGCGGTGAGGAGAGATGAATGCACATACTTTCAAGTAAGAAGTTTTGTCAACGAACACACTTGTCCGTTAGAGGAAATTCACCACCGGCACCGACAAGCTAGTGCAGTCATAATCGGAGAAGTTATTGCACCTAGACTTCAACAACAAGATGGTCGACTAATGTGTCCGAAGAACATAATCGCTGACATGAAATCAATGTATGGAATCCAAATCAGGTACAGTAAGGCACACGCTGCCCTCGATTATGCGTTGTCACTAACATATGGAACGAATGAGGAAACCTTCCAATTGCTTCCATCATTTGGTTACGTTTTGGAACAACAAAATCCCAGCACAATCATTGACTTACAGTGCGATAAAAATGGTAAATTTCTGTACTTCTTCATGTCGATTGGTGCCTCACTTAGAGGATTCCGGATGTGTATGCATCCAATCATTGTGGTTGATGGTACCCATTTGAAGGGACGATTCCAGGGAACAATGTTTGTTGCAACAACACAAGATGGGAACGAACAGGTGTATCCAATTGCTTTTGGGTACGGCGACTCAGAAAACAACCTTTCATGGGAATGGTTTTTGGATTGCTTGAAGGGTGCCCTATGTCATATTTATGAGCTAGTTTTCATTTTCAATAGGCATGCAAGCATTGAAGCAAGGATTTCTAAAGTGTTCCCTTATGCCACCCATACCATATGTTGCTGGCACTTTGCTGAAAATATCAAAAAGCGATTTCATAGGAAAGATGTTGCCGCAATAATGGACAAAGCAACCCTCGCATACACCGAGTTTGAATATAACCAGCATATGGAAAGTTAAGAAACTTGCACTAGAATGCATACGATTATGTAATTGATGCTGGTCCACACAAGTGGTCCCGTGTACATTGCCCGGAAAGAAGGTACAGGGTGATGACGACTAATGTTGCAGAATGCATAAACTCATGCCTAAAATTTGCACGTCAACTGTTGACTCTGGCTGAGTTCATTAGGAATATTCTGCAACTGTGGTTTCATGATCGCTATAGAGCTTCACAAACCATGCATCATCAGTTGACTGACGCAGTACATCTTATGCTCTTAAAACTTGTGGAGAAGTGTGGTTATTTGACGGTAAATCCAGTCGACTGGAACATTTTCTTGGTCAAGCGGTCTGGAAAACAGTGGACTGTTGACTTAGCCCGAAAAACTTGTACTCGTAACAAATTTCAAATGGATCATTTTCCTTGTTCTCACGCCTTGCGGTGGCACGGTACATTACTGAAACTTGGACTTCACAACTTTGTGTTCGTACTGATCGTTTTCTCGGTGAAAGTGATCGTTTTCAATATTTTTTACAGGGAGCGAAACTTGGACTTCACAACTTTGTGTACGGACTACTACAAGAGACAGACATTTATTAACGTGTACTCGGTTCCTATTATGCCGGTGGGCCATCCTTCCACTTGGGTTGTGCCATCTGACATTGCTCAGATGGTGATTTTGAATCCAAACTCCAGGAGACCAGCAGGACGCCCAAGGGCGGGTCGCCATGTCTCATCTTCGGAGAGGACAACTACACAATCCTGTAGAAGAGGTGGACAACCAGGGTATCATTCCAAGAGATGTCCTAATCCACCTATGATTAATGAAGGTACAATAAGAGTTGTTCCAGATGAATACCGCCGCAAGTGTAGCATCTGCCATTCAATTGGACACAACAAACAAACGTGCCCTAACATTGACTATTATAGGGAATGAATGACAAAGTTTTGATCACATTGAAAACTTTTTGAAGTGTATCAGATTGTAATAATTTGGAATTGCAATAATTACTTATTAATGAATGAATTAATATTAATGAATGAATAATGAACAAATTAATATTAATGAATGAATAATGAACAAATTAATATTCATGAATTAATTACATGTCGGTGTACATATAAAATGGTAATATACAAAAAATCACTTGGCGGGCCTGGAGTTAGAAAAAATCTCCACAACCATTTTCTCCTGAATGATCCCTATGTCGTCCTTTGACCAATCAAAAGGCCTTCGATCCGCCAGTATGTACTCGATAAGTCTCAAAGTATAAGGACCACAGTTACCTCTGCAATTCGGCACATAAAACACCATTAGAAATCGTTCATAAAGAATATCTAAACACGTGAATGAAATTGAATGTCTTACGATTTCTTTTGTTGTGGGATTGTAGAAGTATGCACCAGGCTGACCGAAAAAGGCTTATTTTCACTAGGGAACGCCCGACGACCAGCTTGTGGTGATGTGTTGAACTCCGCGTCACTCAACATGGAGGGTAAAAACCACCGTAATGGCCGGACCTGCTGGTGCCTGAACTGATAAGGTACTTCCTGTCTCTAGGGGTCATAAATGTTAATCTTCCCGTGAAAAAGGTCAACGCTCACCACTAACCATTGTTGGGCCCCTAACGTTGTACGGAATCAGCACCTGCAATAGTTTGCATACCGTGTTAGCTGAGGATATATGAACATTTTTTTTAAATCATCTCCATCATGTAACGCTTACCAGGTCAACCTCGTGCCATGGGCGGTTTCCACTCATGGTTGCTCCACGAACAGTCAGAAGGTCCTCTTCCAACCATCGAGACTGTAACATATTCCACCTTACCATGGTCACAGCACCGTACGAATCACGAGGCATCATCATCTCCCACATGTACAACATAAGTGGCTGTACAAGCATTGACAATATCGTATTAATAATACAGAAGCAGAAAATCCGATTCGATTCCCAAATTTTATACCTACTTACATAAAATTGTGTATCAAACACGTTGATCCTATAGTTGTACACATTATGGAATCCTCGCTGATGCTTGCGAAGAATATTGAGGTATGCATCCATATGCTGACAAACAATAAAACCACCGTAATTGTTAACAATTCAACAATACTTACACAAACGTTAATATGAAATTTAATAAGTACCTACCGTGTCCTCCAAGTCCATGAAGTTGGACTGCATACGCACGAACCATCCCGCGGTAACTGGTGCCAGCATGTCCACATCACGTCTGTTTAATGATTGAATTACCTTAGCTATACATAAATTAGAATAAACAAGAAATGTACATCCATTTTGTATTATCAAAAGTTGGACTCACTTTTCCCCGTTGATGTTCCTCTTGAAGGCATTGTATGCCGCAATGTGGTCAGTGTACACTAGTCTGTGGTGGTCAAAAATGTGTTCCACAGACTCGGGCCGTGTCCTCAATCTCTTTGAACGGCATGGATCTGTGTAAAGGCTCACCAACTGCCATCTGCGCTTACCTAAACGCTTCAATGTATTGGCCAGGGAAGGGGATCGCTCTGACGGCACAGACGTGCTGGGTGAGGGAGGGGACCGCTCCGACGGTACGGACGTGTTGAGAGGGGGAGGGGGAGGGGGAGGGGACCGCTCCGACGCCACAGAAGTGCTGGGTAGGGGAGTGGACCGCTCCGACGCCACAGACATGCTGGGTGGGGGAGAGGACTGCTCCGATGCCACATATGTGCTGGGTGGGGAAGGGGACCTCTGTGGCTGAATCGATGTGCTAGGAGGTGGGGGGATCAATGTGCTGCTAGGTAGGGGGATCGATGTGCTGCGAGGTGGGGGAATCGATGTGCTGCGAGGTGAGGGGTCCTAACTACGTCGAGCTGTCATGTCTGTAGGCGAGTCCTGACTACGTCGAGCTGTCATGTCTTTCCCCCTCGAGAATAAATAATAGATCAGGAGGTGGGGGCTATCCCGGTGTGTACGCATGGTTGAACCTTGAAACCCCCAGATCATATCCAGTAACAATCGGTGTTGCTGCTGACGATCCTCATCACTCTTCAGGATCATATCCAACAACTCCAAGTGTTGACGTTGTAGATCCTCGTCACTCTTCTGGAGGGCTTCACGCACATTGTTCAACATATCTGCCCACGGAGCCTGAAATCATGTCTACATTGTTAGTAAAAAACTATCAGCACGTGTTAATAAAATATACTAAACTTTGTTTAAAACTTACCTCTCATTCACGTCCAACGCCCCCACGGGAATCCCCTATAGATGTACCATGTCCGGGGGTGGAAAACTGAACCCGTCTATGCCTATACCTTTCTCGTTAAGGGTCTGTCTCATATCCCTCACTGTCACTGGGCCTCAAACCCCCAGCAGCGGGCTCAGATACCTCACTGTCAATGGTCCTGTCTATACCACTGATCCTGTCTAAGGTGGTCTGATCAGGGACCTCAGGCGGCATATCATCCATGTCATCTTTTACATACAGGCTCCACCCCTCGTCTAGCCAGGCATAGTACGGTGCCTGTCTCTCTGCTGGTGTCGGCACCAGTTCCTTGATCGTAAACATCTGAAATATTAGTTAGAACAATGTCATTGTACAAATACTAACTAATAAAAATATTAACAAAATAAATACATACCCTGGCTTTGAAAAACTTTGCTAGCTTATTCCCTCTCGGTTGTTTGGTCAACTCCCACTTCAAAATATGGGGAGTCAGATCAGTAACCCTCCGGGAACCGACCGCTTTGGCCAACTTAGGGATCACCTCCAAAGCAAATATCTACATCAAAGATAAGTACGATAAGTATCCATACAATTTTGGGCACCAACAATAAAGTACAATTTATAGGTCAAACTTCTTACCAATAGGGCATGAGATAGATCGTATATGTTGTAGGTCTCCACCCTGTGTACGTCAACACCCTTTTCCTGCTGCGTCGCTCGAACCCGTCTTTTCGCCCGTCAAGCGCATGCTTGAATGAGTAAATAGAATGTCTGTACACGTGGGCACCCCACGGGAAAGCGTCGAACGCATCGAGCTCCTCAACCAGCCAAAACTGCCAAACTGGAATCTTGAATCTCTCATCCACCCCCATCAGTATCCAGTTTAGCATATATAAGAGGCATAGCTTGACAGCATCGTACGCCTTTCCGAACTCTGAGCCGGTGACAACACCCCTAATTTGCTCCAGCGACACCTCCTCGGCTCTAGGAAAGTACCGCTCATGTATGCCATTTTCTACTGCTGCATACATGGCGGTCTTTGGTACAACTCCAAACCGCAGTCCGGTGATCAGGCAAAATTCCACCTTCCAAAACCTTACCGACTGGTTTCCTAACATGAAGTGCATCTCATCTGTTGGGCCGTTATGATGGAGCTCCCTCAAAAGCAACCGATGGAAAATACCACCGGAAAACTTAATCTCCCTATGCATCGTTAGGAAATGCCCGAAACAAGACGCCATGAACCGTCGGCGGTCTTCATCTCTAAATTCTACAAGGACATGATTCAGCGTATCGTCTATATGGGCGAGGGCATCAAAATGGTTGTGTCGTGTCAATTTGCCCTTGTACTAGTATCCTTCTGGAGTTTTAAGCGAATCCCTCAACCTAATTCTCATCTGCAATGTAACAGAAATACAACATCATTAAACAGAACAAATAAAAAAGCTCGATCCAATTCAAAAAAAGCTCGAACCTATTGAAAAAAGCTCGAATCATTTTTAAAAAAGCTCGAATCCATTTTTAAAAAGCACGATCCCTTTTTAAAAAGCTCGATCTCTTTCAAAAACGCTCGATTGTTTTACAAAAAAACTCGATTCCTTTTCAAAATGGCTGGATCCCTTTCAAAAAAGCTCGATTGCTTTACAAAAAAGCTCGATTCCTTTTCAAAAAAGCTCGATCCATTTCGAAAAAGCTCGATTCCTTTTAAAAAAAGCTCGATCCCTTTCAAAAAAGTTCGATTCCTTTTCAAAAAAGCTCAATCCCTTTCAAAAAAGCTCGATCCCTTTCAAAAAGTCTCGATCCCTTTTCAAAAAAGCTCGATCCCTTTCAAATAGGCTCGATCCAATTCAAAAACAGCTCGAACCTATTCAAAAAAGCTCGAAACCTATTCAAAAAACCTCGATCCTTTTCAAAATCGCTCGATCCAATTCAAACAAAACTCTATTCGATTTCAAAAAAGCTCGATTCCTTTTTAAAAAACCTCGATTCATTTTCAAAAAAGCTCGATTCCTTTTCGAAAAAGCTCGACTCCTTTTCGAAAAAGCTCGACTCCTTTTCTAAAAAGCTCAGTTCCTTTTCGAAAAAAGTCGATTTACCAAAACCTAATTTTCACGAAAAAAAAAGCTTAACTAAACAAATAAGCTCGATTCTCTTGAAAAAAGTATCGATAACCCAGATTCCATCTTCCTCAACTGATATTCAACCAAATTGCAAACCCTAACCTAAACACAAACATTCTCACATCTCTATTTTAACCAGTTTCTACAATTGCTATCAACAAAACTCAATTCTAACATGTAATGCAAGTTAACAACAACAAAAACGAGAAAAAATAATCAATCTTACATTTTTCAATCGCAGCTCTTCCGGTCACTTCACCGTCGATTAATTTCCCGTCGGTTTGACTGTTTCTTCTCTCTGACTTTGAAAACGACAACTTCCTCACTGTTTAAATCTTTCAGGGTATTTTTGTCTCAACGACTGTTTTGGTGCCTTTTAAACATACATTAGTAAAGTGGTGATATTTACACAACACACCCCTCAAATAGTGCCAATAATTTTTTGACCCATTTCGACATGAATGTACGACACAAAACACAATTAATGCTACGAATAAAGAAAAGAAAAGAAAATGATTAATATTGGATATATAATTATAAATATTTTTATTTTAGAAACCTCTTTTATAAACTAACACCATTTGTATTCCGTTTGTATTGACTGAGTTTAGTCATTAAAATGTCTAAAACATATATATATATATATATATATATATATATATATATATATATATATAAGTTTTAATTATATGAATTGACCATTATAATCTCACATAATAAAAATTAATAAAATTATCCAAAATGTGGGAATGCTAACTTGTAAAGGAGAAGTTATTATGGATAATTTTATCCTCAAAAGTAATAAAATTACAAATGAACCAACAAAATTGAAAATAAACCAGAATATGTATTTATTTATGCATTTATTTATGTTTTTTTTATAAATCCAGACAAATACTCATTTTCAATGTTTTTTATTTATATGTAATTTTATCATTTATAGG
This sequence comes from Dipteronia dyeriana, assembly GCA_032871835.1. Taxonomy (NCBI): domain Eukaryota; kingdom Viridiplantae; phylum Streptophyta; class Magnoliopsida; order Sapindales; family Sapindaceae; genus Dipteronia; species Dipteronia dyeriana. The sequence continues at coordinate 35,157,766 of CM065295.1, read as the reverse complement.
GATAAAATTGTCTAGAAAATAACTTTTCCTTTACAAGTTAACATTCCTATATTTTGTATCATTTTATTAATTTATTTAGTAAAAGTATGAGGGTACAACGGTTAATTCATACAATTGAAACTTAAATAAGGATATTTTAGATTTTTTAACGGTTAAATTCAATCAATACAAACGGAATACTAACTGTATTAATTCACAAGGAAGGTTTCTAAAATAAAAGTAATTATAACCATACATCCGATAGTATAGGTCTTCGATATTAATCAAAAAGAAAATACCTTAAAAAAAAAAGGTCAGAAAACACAACAGAACACGGATTTTTGACTCCTCGTATACATGGAGGCTCCCAGTTCCCACTTAGGACTCGGGAGACTCGGGAGAGTCGGGAGAGTTGGGAGTTGGGAGTACTACTATATAGCTCTTAAAAAGATTATTGCTTTGTCAAATTAAATTTGTAATTACAAATGATGTAGTAAATTAAATGACATAATTAATTTAGCTCAAATGATCATAAGGTAATAATTAAAGAATATATTGAAAGGATCCGTGATGTCAACAGAAAATAAAACAGATTACAAATGGAATAAATACGGATTTGTGAGTGGAAAAATTGAATTAATTCCAAAATAATATTCTAACCGCGTTAAATTAATATAAGAGTCGGGTTTATTAACCAGATGACATATTTTTGGTAATTAAAATTTAAAACGTCAGTCATCTTGAATTGAAAACCTTCCATCAAACTGGCGGCCATATAAACCGCTTATCGTGGGGACTGGGTAGTCGAGTCAAGCATAAATGATCAAAAACTTCGATAAAAGTTTTATTTATTTATATATTTATTTGTTTTTATGGTAAAAGTTAAAACATACATATAAATACAAAATAATAAGTTTGGCATTTTCTAGGTTTCGAAACTTATCATTTAGGTCACGGCTGCTCCACAGCTACAACGCTCTTGCACAGTATTTTTGGCTGCCCAAAATAAGTTTTATACAGTATTAAATTTTGCCACTCCAAAAAAACAAGTCTTTTACGTAGGGATGAATGTTGATTGAACCAGTTCGGTTTTTTATAAAACCGATAAAAAATAGATAAAATCCAGTTTTTAAAAAAGTGAAACGATCCAATCAAATTGGCATCTACAAACCGATAAAAAACCAACTGAATTGGACCGGTTCGGTTCGGTTCGGTTTTTTTGGTTTTGGACTTGATCGGTCAAAATTCTAAATTTCATTTATTACATATTTAGTTCATTTTTTTGAATCTACCGGGCCAAATTTATTTACATCACAATAAAAACATATTAAAAAACTACAAAATAGTAAACATATTTCAAAATACATGTCAGTCAAATTTTTTGTTGATAGCTAATACAATAGTCAATACCAAACAAAGTCAAATTACATTTTAAAATCCAATAAAATATACCTAATAATTGAAGAGTGAAGAGTGGAAGTTAGAATTAGTTTTTTTTTTTAATTGATAGTCAGGTACCGGTTCGGTTATCCGGTTTTTGAAACTAAACCGGAAAAAAACCGATATTACCGGTTTTTTTAAAATTAGAACCGAACCGAACCGAACCGATCACCCTTTCAAAACCGGTAAAAAACCAATTGGACCGGTTTGATCCACTGGTTTGGTTCGGTTAATTGGTTTTTTGCCCAGCCCTACTTTTACATATATTTTGGTGGCCTCAAAATGCATTTTAAACCGTATATTTCTACATTATGCATTTTTGCGGTACTTTTTGCATTAAGGTATTGGTGACATAATGACAATTTGCTAAGTGTTGTACAAGTATTTTTTAGGATATTTTTCAAAATCATTAAATATATATATCACTTTTTCTTATAGTTTAGGGCAATGTATAGTTTAGGGCAATGTCTAATAGAGGGAGGTGGTGGTCATTCATTACGTGGATCCATCTCTAGCCTCAGACGATAAGAAAACTAAATTTGGATGTCTATATTAGTTCATGCTACAATCATTAGGTTATAACCATGTAAAATATGTAAAGTTTGATTTTAAATTGTGGAAATGATGATAAATGTCATATTTTTTTTAGTCACTTGCAGTGATGTCACAGTTATAATAAGTTAAGTTTAAAATGCACCTATTATGGTGAGCTACCGAAATTGCCCTTAAATAATCGATATTTTATTCTTTAAAGGCTGTCGTCCAAAAAAGTTGTCTAAAAATCAGTCACCTACTCCATTTTTTCATCAGAAAACGAGCTCCATTCTAGATATTGCAGAAGAAGGTAAATTAATAATTCTGATCTTCATTTCCATTTTTATTGTATTTCTGTGTGGTATAACACTGTATGAACATGTTGTCTCATTTTTTTTATGTTGATGTCCTAGAGTTGTAAACTTTTTATAAAGAATGAATGAACATGTATGCATATTTTTTTGTATATATATTTGGCCGAGTTGAGTTGTAGTGGTGCAAACAAGTTTATAATCTTGGGCATAAAAGCTGGAAATATTTTAAAAAAAGGTCGAAACATTTGTAAAAAAGCTCGGAAATTTGAAAAAAAAGTCTCGATCAAATTCAAAAAAAGCTTGATCCAAAAAATAGATGCTGGATACGTAAAAAGAAAAGCTCGATCCCTCGAAAAAGGCTCGAGCCATCAGAAAAAAGCTCGATCCTTGTCAAAAAAAGCTCGATCTCTCACACAAATAGCTCGATACCTCGAAAAAAGGCTCGATCCATCAGAAAAAAGCTCGATCCTTGATTAAAAAAAGCTTGATCCCTCACACAAATAGCTCGATTCCGTACAAAAAAGCTAGATCCCTAAAAAAAAGCTCGATTCCTAAAAAAAAAGCTCGATCCGTAAAAGTAAAAGGTCGAGCCATATATTTAAAAAGCTCCAGACATATGAAAAAAAAGCTCGAGCCATATATAAAAAAGCTCGATTATGTAGAAAAAAAGCTCGGTCTTGAACAAAAAAAGCTCAATCCCGTTAGAAAGAGCTAGATCATGTATAAAAACGGCTCGATCATGTACAAAAAAAGCTCGATCAGTTTAAAAAAAAGCTTCATATCTTACACTTTTGATTTTTTTTAATCCTTTATAATTGTAAATTTAATATGAAATATTTTTTCCGTATTAATGGTTTTTGATGTTGGTTTTGACAGGACAATGGATAGGGTGAGAATAGTCATATCTTACAACGACCGATGAGAGCAATTACCAGACGAAAATCAAAGGTATTTAGGTTCCGATAACCAAAGTTTATATGTGTCAAAGAATTTGAGTTACGACGAACTGGTGTCGATCGTGCAAACCATTGTGAAGTTTGATGAGAACAAATACAGTGCTGAGCTACAGTCTCTATCAATTGTTCCTGGGACTACATGTCGTACATTTATAAGAAACAATGATACTGTTCAGTTTATGCTAGGGGAAGATAGGGTGATCCCTCAAGTATGTGTTAGTCTAATCGAGAGGCCAGCAGGAGGTGTCATTGGTGAAGATAGCACTCATCCTGATAACACCCAACAATTTCGATCGTCAGACGGAAGCAACCAATTGTTCACAGAAAGAAGTGGGATTGATGGTCGGGAAAACATATGTGTTGTCCCATCGGAAGTAGCCGCCCATGATAATAGACCGGGACCTCAATTCGAAGATGTATTTGGTTGTCATATTGAAATGAATAGTAGGCAGTACAACCACCAATACAATGAGATCTACAATGACATTAACAATGAGGAGAATACAATACTGAATGTTGGGGTGAATAATGAGGTGGATAATGAGGGCAATTTAAATTCTGTAGAAAATGTAGAGGACAATCAGGATGATACAGAACCTGTCGAAACATAAAGACGTGTAAGACATGTACACATATTTAGTTCCAGTGCACCAGATATAGTTGGGACCTCCGAGAGGAGTGCTAATGTAATTGCAGATGATTCTGATAATGCCACAACATGGGTTATTCCAGGAGAAGAATCATACTCGTTTGGTATTGGTGGAAGCAGGAACTTGTTTGAAGATGAACCTACAAACATGATATATAAAGGCCAGTTTTTTCCAACGAAAAAGATTTGAAGAGACTAGTAGGCCATTTTGCAATGCGGCAGAACTTCGAGTGGAAGGTGAAAAGGTCCAATAAGATAACATTACATCTAGTTTGTATGATGGGAAATTGTACGTGGAAGTTAAGAGCAGTGAGGAGAGATGAAGGCACATACTTTCAAGTAAGAAGTTTTGTCAACGAACACACTTGTCCGTTAGAGGAAATTCACCGCCGGCACCGATAAGCTAGTGCAGTCATAATTGGAGAAGTTATTGCACCTAGACTTCAACAACAAGATGGTCGACTAATGCGTCCGACGGATATAATTGCCTACCTTAAATCAATGTATGGAATCCAAATCATGTACAGTAAGGCACACGCCACCCTCGATTATGCGTTGTCACTGACATATGGAACGCATGAGGAAACCTTCTAACTGCTTCCATCATTTGGTTAGGTTTTGGAACAACAAAATCCTGGCACAATCACTGACTTACAGTGTGACGAAGATGGTTTATTTCTATACTTCTTCATGTCGATTGGTGCCTCACTTAGAGGATTTCGGACGTGTATGCGTCCAGTCATTGTCGTTGATGGTACGATTCCGGGGTACAATGTTTGTTGCAATAGTACAATATGGGAACGAATATGTGTATCCTATTGCTTTTGGGTACGGCGACTCAGTAAACAACCTTTCATGGGAATGGTTTTTGAATTGCTTGAAAGGTGCCCTTAGGTCATATTGATGAGCTAGTTTTCATTTCTGATAGGCATGCAAGCATTGAAGCAGGGATTTCTAAAGTGTTCCCTTATGCCACCCATACCATATGTTGCTAGCACTTTACTGAAAATATCAAAAGCGATTTCATAGGAAGGATGTTGCCGCAATAATGGACAAAGCAGCCCGCGCATACACCGAGTTTGAATATAACCAGCATATGGAAGAGTTAAGAAACTTTCACCAGAATGCATATGATTATGTAATTGATGCCGGTCCACACAAGTTGTCCCGTTTACACTGCTCGAAAAGAAGGTATAGGGTGATGACGACTAATGCTGCAGAATGCATAAACTCATGCCTAAAATTTGCACGCCAACTGCCTATGTTGACTCTGGCTGAGTTCATTAGGAATATGCTGCAAAGGTGGTTTCATGATCGCTATAGAGCTGCACAAACCATACGTCATCAGTTGACCGACGCATCACATCTTGTGCTCTTAAAACGTGTGGAGAAGTGTGGTTATTTGACCGTAAATCCAGTCGACTGAAAATTTTTTTCGATCAACCAGTCTGAAAAACAGTGGACTATTGACTTTGCTAGGAAGACTTGTACTTGCAACAAATTTCAAATGGATCATTTTCCATGATCTCACGCCATTGCGGCGGCACGGTACATTACTGAAACTTGGACTTCACAACTTTGTAAACCTACTGATCAGTTTCTCGGTGAAACTGATCGTTTTCAATGTTTTTTACAGGGAGCGAAACTTGGACTTCACAACTTTATGTGCGGACTACTACAAGAGGCAGACACTTATTAACGCATACTCGGTTCCTATTATGCCAGTGGTCCATCCTTCCACTTGGGTTGTGCCATCTGACATTGCTTAGAGGGTGATTTTGAATCCAAACTCCAGGAGACAAGCAGGACGCCCGAGGGCGGGTCGCCATGTCTCTTCTTCGGAAAGGACAACTACACAATCCTGTAGAAGATGTAGACAACCAGGGCATAGTTCCAGGAGATGTCCTAATCGACCTATGATTAATGAAGGTACAAGATGAGCTGTTCCAGATGAATACCGCCGCAAGTGTAGCATCTGCCATTCAATTGGACATAACAAACAAACGTGCCCTAACGTTGACTCTAATAGGGAATTAATGACAAAATTTCGAACACATTGAAAACTTTTGGATGTGTATCATATTGCAATAATTTGGATTTGCAATAATTATTTATTAATTAATGAATTAATATTAATGAATGAATAATGAAAGAATTAATATTCATGAATTAATTACATGTCTATGTACATATAAAATGGGAATATACAAAAAATCACTTGGCGGGCCTGAAGTTAGAAGAATCTCCACAACCATTTTCTCTTGAATGATCCCCATGTCGTCCTCTGACCAATCAAAAGGCATTCGACCCTCCAGTATGTACTCGATAAGTCTCAAAGTATGGGGACCACAGTTACCTATGCAATTCGGCACATAAAACACCATTAGAAATCGTTCATAAAGAATATCTAAACACGTGAATGAAATAGAATGTCTTACGATTTATTTTGTTGAGGGACTGTAGAAGTATGCACCAGGCTGACCGAGAAGGGCTTATTTTCCAGAGGGAACGCCCGACGACCAGCTCATCGTGTTGTGTGGAACCCCGCGTCACTCAACATGGAGGGTAAAAACCATCGTAATGGCCGGACCTGCTGTTGCATGATCTGATAAGGGACTTTCTGCCTCCACGGGTCATAAATCTCAATCTTCCAGCGACAAAGGTCGACGCTCACCACCAGCCAATGTTGGTGATGTGAACCTCACCAAGAGCAGTGAGACCCGGAACCAATATATGGTAACGAAGGATCGTTTTCTAATCAAGTTTTTAAACAAGAATATTATCGGACCGCGACCCGTTATCTATATGGAGATAAGAACCAACAGTATCAAGAAAATTGTAGATGCCACACTCAAGAATAGGAAAGAAGGTGAGTGATAAGTCAAGGTTGGAACACCACAAGGTAGAACCTTGATAAGTTCACAAGTTCTATGAAGAACCAAAGAGAAAATTCTCTCAAATTTATTTCAATTCAAAATCTATTCTCAAATTACATCAATCGGTCCCTTTTATACTAAAAATATCTAAGACCTAAAAGGGAATAAATATTAGGCAATTAATGCCTTACAATCATGAAAATAAATGCAAACAAATTTATGAAATAAATAAATACTAAACTAGCAAATATTGACTTGCTTCCTAATTGGAAAGCTAAATCTGGAAACAAATCAACTATTATTCTTTGAAAATTAAAAGGAAATAAATCAGACAAAGTTGACTATTCTCCTAGCTTGTGAAACACGACCAAGTCTTCCTTATTCAGCCCAATCAATTGTCTTGACGACATTAATTACGCCTTGGTCTTCATGTGAACTTATCATGGTTTTCAACAATTCAAAATCAGCTCAAGTGTCTTGAATTCGGTCATTTTATGCTTCTTTGAATCTCTTAGCTCTTGCCCTTGTTATTGGCCCAACCGAAACATGTAATGGATCATTTGATGACTTCTTGATTCTCATCATTCCCCCTCTCCTCAAAAGGATTCGTCCTCGAATCTTCACCATAATATTGTTGACAAATTGTAGCACAAAGGATGGTTCCCCCTTTTTATCTTTTTTTGATGAATCTCCTTTGAAAGATATCTTTTTTTTTTTCAATGCACGAAAACAAGAAAATGAATAAAAATTGTTGATATAAGTTTAACTACACGACCTAAAAAAAATTGTACTTTTTTTTTTTCGGGATTTTTTTTATAACAAAGCTGTTTTTTTTTTGTAATAGATCTGATTTTTTTTAAAAAAAAATCAATCAGAAAAAAATAGACGAAGAAGAACAAGGATAGATTAAACCTGATTTAGAAGCCTAAGCTCTGATACCAACTGATATGAACCTCACCAAGAGCAGTGAGACCCGGAACCAATATATGGTAACGAAGGATCGTTTTCTAATCAAGTTTTTAAACAAGAATATTATCGGACCGCGACCCGTTATCTATATAGAGATAAGAACCAACGGTATCAAGAAAATTGTAGACGTCACACTCAAGAATAGGAAAGAAGATGAGTGATAAGTCAAGGTTGGAACGCCACAAGGTAGAACCTTGATAAGTTCACAAGTTCTATAAAGAACCAAAGAGAAAATTCTCTCAAATTTATTTCAATTCAAAATCTATTCTCAAATTACATCAATTGGTCCCTTTTATACTAAAAATATCTAAGACCTAAAAGGGAATAAATATTAGGCAATTAATGCCTTACAATCATGAAAATAAATGCAAACAAATTTATGAAATAAATAAATACTAAACTAGCAAATATTGACTTGCTTCCTAATTGGAAAGCTAAATCTGGAAACAAATCAACTATTATTCTTTGAAAATTAAAAGGAAATAAATCAGCCAAAGTTGACTATTCTCCTAGCTTGTGAAACACGCCCAAGTCTTCCTTATTCAGCCCAATCAATTGCCTTGACGACATTAATTACGCCTTGGTCTTCATGTGAACTTATCTTGGTTTTCAACAATTCAAAATCAGCTCAAGTGTCTTGAATTCGGTCATTTTGTGCTTCTTCGAATCTCTTAGCTCTTGCCCTTGTTATTGGCCCAACTGAAACATCTAATGGATCATTTGATGACTTCTTGATTCTCATCAGTTGGGCCCCAACGCTGCACGGAATCATTACCTGTAATAGTTTGCATGCCGTGTTAGTTGACGATATACGAACAGTTTTTTCTTTTAATCATCTCCATCATGTAACACTTACCAGGTTAACCTCTTGCCATGGGCGGTTTCCACTCGTGGTTGCTCCACGGACCGTCAGAAGGTCCTTTTCCAACCATCGAGACTGTAACATATTCCACCTTACCATGGTCACAGCACCGTACGAATCACGAGGCATCATCCTCTCCCACATGTACAACATAAGTGGCTGTACAAGCATTGACAATATCGTATTAATAATACAGAAGCAGAAAATCCGATTCGATTCCCAAATTTTATACCTACTTACATAAAATTGTGTATCCAACACTTTGATCCTCTGGTTGTACACATTGTGGAATCCTCGCTGACGCTTGTGAAGAATATTGAGGTATGCATCCATATGCTGACAAACAAAAAAACCACCGTAATTGTTAACAATTCAACAATACTTACACAAACGTTAATATGAAATTTAATAAGTACGTACTATGTCCTCCAAGTCCATAAAGTTGGACTGCATACGCATGAACCATCCCGCGGTAATTGGTGCCAGAACATCCACATCACGTCTGTATAATGATTGAATTAGCTATACATAAATTTGAATAAACAAGAAATGTACATCCATTTGTATTATAAAAAGTTGGACTCACTGTTCCCCGTTGATGTTCCTCTTGAAGGCCTTGTATTCCGCAAGGTGGTCAGCGTCCACTAGTCCGTGGGGGTCAAAAATGTGTTCCACGGACTCGGGCTGTGTCATCAACCTCTTTGGACGGCATGGATCTATGTAAGGGCTCACCAACTGCCATCCACGCTTACCTAAACGCTTCGATGTATTGGCTAGGAGAGGGTACCTCCCTGACGGCACTGACGTGCTGGGTGAGGGAGGGGACTGCTCCGAAGGCACAGATGTGCTGGGTGGGAGAGGGGACCGCTCCGACGGCAATGATGTGCTGGGTGGGAGAGAGGACAGCCCCGACGACACGGACGTGCTGGGTGGGAGAGAGGACCGCTCCGACGACACGGACGTGCTGGGTGGGAGAGGCTACCGCTCCAACACCACTGACTTTCTGGGTGGGAGAGGGGACCGCTCTGACGCCACGGACGTGCTGGGATGGGGAGAGGACCTCTCCGACACCACAGACATACTGGGTGGGGAAGGGGACCTCTCCGACGCCACGGACGTGATGGGTGGGTAAGGGGAGCGGTCCGACGGCACGAAGGTGCTGGATGAGGGAGGGGAGCGCTCCGATGCCACGGACATACTGGGTGGGTGAGGGGACCACTCTGACGCCACATACGTACTGGGTGGGGGAGGGGACCGCTGTGGCTGAATCGATGTGCTAGGAGGTGAGGGGATCGATGTGCCACCAGGTGGGGGGATCGATGTGCTGCGAGGTGGGGGGATCGACATACTGGGAGGTGGGGGGTCATCCCGGTGTGTACGCATGGTCGAACCTTGAAGTCCCCAGATCATATCCAGTAACAATCAGTGTTGCTGCTGACGATCTTCATCACTCTTCCGGATCATATCCAACAACTCCTAGTGTTGACGTTGTCGATCCTCGTCACTCTTCCGGAGGCCTTCACGCACATCGTTCAACATTTCTTTCCACGGAGCCTGAAATCATGTCTATATTGTTAGTAAAAAACTATCAGCACGTGTTAATGAAAAACACTAAACTATGTTTTCAACTTACCTGTCCATCACGTCCAACGCCCCCACGGGAATCCCCTGTAGATGTACCATGTCCGGGGGTGGAAAACCGAACCCGCCTATGCCTATTCCTTTCTCGTTGAGGGTCTGTCTCATATCCCTCACTGTCACTGGGCTTCAAACCCCCAGCATCGAGCTCAGATCCCTCACAGTCAATGGTTCTGTATGTACCACTGATCCCGCCTAAGGCGGTCTGATCAGGGACCTCAGGTGGGATATCATCCATGTCATCTTCTATATATAGCCTCCCCCCCTCGTCTAGCCAGGCATAGTACGATGCCTGTCTCTCAGCTGGTGTCGGCACCAGTTCCTTGATTGCAAACATCTAAAATATTAGTTAGAACAATGTCATTGTACAAATACTAGCTAATAAACACATTAACAAAATAAATACATACCCTGACTTTGAAAATCTTTGCTAGCTTGTTCCCTCTCGGTTGTTTGGTCAACTCCTACTTCAAAATACTGGGAGTCAGATCAGTAACCCTCCGGACACCGACCTCTTTGGCCAAAGCAGGGATCACCTCCAAAGCAAATATCTGCATCAAAGATAAGTACGATAAGTATCCATACAATTTTGGGCATTAATAATAAAGTACAATTTGTAGTTCGAACTTCTTACCAACAGGGCATGAGATAGACTGTATATGTTGTAGGTCTCCACCCTGTGCACGTCAGTGCCATTTTCCTGCTCGCGTCGCTCGAACCCGTCTCTTCTCCCGTCAAGCGCATGCTTGAATGAGTGAATATAATGCCTGTACACGCAACGAGCTCCTCAACCAGCTGAAACTGCCAAACTGGAATCTTGAATCTCTCATCCACCCCTATCAATATCCAGTTCAACATATATAAGAGGCAGAGCTTGATAGCATCGTACGCCTTTATGAAATCTGCGCTGGTGACAACACCCCTAATCTGCTCCAGCGACACCTCCTCGGCCCCAGGAAAGTACCGTTTATGTATGCCATTCTCCACTACTGCATACATGGTGGTCTCTAGTACAACTCCAAACCGCAGTCTGGTGATCAGGCAAAATTCCACCTTCGAAAACCTCACCGATTGGGTTTCTAACATGAAGTGCATCTCATCTGTGGGGCCGTTATGATGGAGCTCCCTCAAAAGCAACTGATGGATAATACCACCGGAAAACTTCATCTCCCTATGCATCGTTAGGAAATGCCCGAAACATGACGCCATGAACCGCCAGCGATCTTCATATGCAAATTCTACAGGGACACGGTTCAACACGTCGTCTATATGGGCTAGGGCATCAAAATGGTTGTGTCGTGTCATTTTGCCCTCGTACCAGTATCCTTCTGGAGTTTTAAGCGAATCCCTCAACATAATTCTCATCTGCAATATAACAGAAATACAACATCATTAAACATAATTTTTTTAAAAACTCGATCCCTTTCAAAAAAGCTGGATTGATTTACAAAAAAGCTTGATTCCTTTTAAAAAAGGCTCGATCTCTTTCAAAACAGCTCGATTGCTTTATAAAAAAGCTCGATTCATTTTCAAAAAGGCTCGATCTCTTTCAAAACAGCTCGATTGGTTTACACAAAAGCTCGATTCCTTTTCAAAAAGGCTCGACACCTTTCAAAAAAGCTCGATCCCTTTCATAAAAGCTCGATCCCTTTTAAAAAAAGCTCGATCCCTTTTAAAAAAGGCTCGATCCCTTTTAAAAAAGGCTCGATCCCTTTTAAAAAAGGCTTGATCCCTTTTAAAAAAGGCTCAATCCCTTTTCAAAAAAGCTCCATCCCTTTCAAATAGGCTCGATCCAATTCAAATACAGCTCGAACATATTCAAAAAAGCTCAAAATATATTCAAAAAAGCTCGATTCATTTTCAAAAAAGCTCGATCCCTTTTAAAAAAGGCTCGATCCCTTTTAAAAAAGGCTTGATCCCTTTTAAAAATGGCTCGATCCCTTTTCAAAAAGGCTCGATCCCTTTTCAAAAAAGCTCGATCCCTTTCAAATACGCTAGATCTAATTCTAAAACAGCTCGAACCTATTCAAAAAAGCTGGAAACCTATTCAAAATGGCTCGATCCTTTTCAAAATGGCTCGATCCTTTAAAAAAAACTCGATTCTTTTTTAAAAAATCTCGATTCCTTTTCACAAAAGTTGGATTCCTTTTCGAAAAAGCTCGATTTACCAAAACCTAATTTTCACAAAAAAAAAAGCTCGCCTAAACAAATAAGCTCGATTCCCTTCAAAAAAATCTCGAAAACCCAGATTTCATCTTCCTCAACTGATATTCAACCAAATTACAAACCCTAACGTAAACCACAACCATTTTCACATCTCTATTTTAACCGGTTTCTACAATTCCTATCAACAAAACTCAATTCTAACATGTAATGCAAGTTAAACACAACAAAAACGAGGAAAAAAAAACCAATCTTACCTTTGTCAATCGCAGCTCTTCCGGTCACTTCATCGTCGATTAGTTTCCCATCGGTTTGACTGTTGCTTCTCTCTGACTTTGAAAACGACAACTTCCTTACTGTTAAAATATTTCGAGGTATTTTTATCTCAAACACTCTTTTGGTGCCTTTTAAAGATACATTAGTAAAGTGGTGATATTTGTACAACACACCCATCAAATAGTGCCAGTAATTTTTTGACCCCTTTTAAATTTGGGGAAATTACATAAACTTTCCCAGGTTTGTGTGTAATTGAAGCTATATGCAAAATTTACCCGAAATTACATAAACATACCCTACCAACCTTTGACAGTCTAATTGGTTGGAAAAGTCTAAAATATCCATAGCTATTATTTTATCATTTATTTTGTTATTGCTTTAATTATCCTTTATTAGTTCAAAATAAATTATTTTTTTCCATAATTTTTTTTTTACTTTTTGACTGTGTGTCAAAATAAATTAAATAATATAATTAAAATAATTATTTAAAAAAAAATTTGAAACAGACTAATATGGCTAGTGACAGACCCATAAATTTTAATCAAGTAGGGCACTTGAATAAATTAAAATCACAATTATATGAAAAAATATTGAAAAATTAAGATCATAGTAAAATAGTTTTTTTTAGATAGAATAAAATAAATAGAACACTTACTCAGATGAATTAAATAATCTTACACTAAAAAAGGAAAGAAAAAAAAGAAATATTATTAAAAAATAAATAATAATAAGAAAAACAATATAAACAATGAAAAACATTACAAGAATAAATTACATTCTAATTTTATAATAAGAAATTTTGTTTTACATTTATAATGAATTCAATTTAACATTGTACAAAAATAATTTATTAATAACTGTTACTAGACATGTTTTTAATTTTTTTATTCTTTAAATGATTGGTAAATTATTGATGTATTGATTCTTAATAAATTAAAACTACAAAAAAAAATAAAAATTAAGGATAAAATAAAATGAATCATAGAATCGACTATTTTAATCCAATAAAGCAAAATGTGAGATTTTAGGGTTTATATATCGGACTTGTTAAGGATGTCAAATTAAAACTATTAGAAATCATAAAAATCCAAAATAATAATATATAATTTAATATAAAATAAAATTGAATTTAAGTAAACGAAAATTAATGATAGTTAAGAAAATTGACAATGATGGAATAGAGAAAATGAATCGGAAAGGATGGTAAAATAAATAAGACATAAAAAATTAAAAGATAAAATTGAATTAAAGAAGTAGCTATATGGGATTTGAACCAAGCACCCTTTAGAATCAATATCTTAATCGTAATTGTAAAGATAATAGGAATGAGAATTGGAACGGAAAACTAATTTCTTTATTTAGTTGAGACTTTAGAATCAATATCTGAATAAGTATTGTTTTATTTGGTTAACAATTGATTGGAATGAAATTAACTATATTTTGATCAAAATACTCCTAACTACAAAACATTTATAATAACATATTATATTATGGATAATAATTATAATAAAATATGAAAGTATATATAATATAATATTTATATATATTATTATAACATATAACATATTATATATACATATATTATAATATATATTACATTATAATTATATATAATATATACATATATAATATTATAATAAATAGTATATATTTATATTATATATATATTTATATTATATTATATGTTAGTAATATTAATAAAATTATATAATATATAATATATATAAAATGTAAATATATTACATAATAATATATATAATATAATTATACGTATATTTATATATTTAAATATAATATAATATATATATTATATATATTAATAATATTTAATATATTAATATATAATATTAGATATTATTTATTATATATTATAAATATTGATATTATTAATATTAATATTATAATATATATTATATATTTATATATATTATAATATATATATATATATATATATATATATATATATATATATATATGTTGACACCGGTTTCTTGGTAGATGAGAAAGTCAACAACGTTGGATTTGTTATGACCTGTCAAAAGAGAAAGAGAAAGAGAAAGAGAAAGAGAATGCAATTGAAGTAATACTGACACGAGTTTACGTGGTAAGACTTCGATGATCGGAGAAACATCCACGGGTGGTTGAATGCACAACCAAGCCAAATCCATTATTTAAACAAAGAATTACACCACTCGATCTCTCTTGCATCTTTCTTGCAGTGATTACTTTTTTGAATTTGTCTCACGTCTATCTATATCGTTGTCTCTATCTCTATTACAATGAGATTATGGACCTATTTATATGTTTATAGAACCCTAATCCTTATTGTACAAGTAAGGAAAAGAAATTGTATTTTAATTATGTCTGGTTGCTTGTTGAAGTTGTCTTTATCTTCTTTCCTGTTTCGGAAACCTTATGAAGATCGAGTTTGAATCTTAATGGGATTATGATGGCATACGTTTAGGACTTATTTCCTTATTAGCGTGTAGTCTTCTAAAATAGTAGAGTTGTTGCCTGATTTAGGATTTGTTTCCTATTTGGTGTTTTATCCTTCTAGAGACTCTTTTTGACACGGATGTTTTGCGTATTAGAGTATGATTCCCGGGCTTACTCACGTATGTGAATTGGATGCTGAACTTCTTTACTATGATTTCTTGTGTCGTCCCGAGTATAACATAATGTGCCGAGCACCCGTGTTCAGACTTACTCGGGTTCTTATTCCTTCGTGATGTCTTGGATGGTGTCTCCTATTTGCCAGCTCAGATGCCCATCTGACAATCTTTTTAAGGGATTGTCTTACCTGTCAGTGACGTGTACATTCAATAAAATATACATATAACAATACCCCCTTAAAATACTTTTGCCAAGTAGAGTTTTGTTTTTGTGGAAGTATTTTAATCGACCTTCCAACTAGGTTTTTTATCTTTCCTTTCTTTAACGCCTCATTAATATAGGAATAACAATCCTTAAATAATGTTTCGCATTAATGACGTGTCTCAATGGCTTCCATGTATGTGCAATTCGTCCCTTCACGTGAAATCCCAATGATTGTGACGTTTTGAAATTCTGATGGCTTGGTTAGTTCTTTCCACGACACATGTCCTTTAATCGTTTGGTTTCTCAGATAGCATTTATGAGACGTGACTCGTGGACTATCAGATTCATCGCCTACGTCACCAAGCGTTCATTCTTTTCTTTTGATTTTTCCCGCTTCTCGAAACCTTAGGTTTTGTGTCTTCAACCATTGGTGGTTTATTTAAACTGAAGGAGGCTGTTCTTATCATTCATTTTTGTAAAAAAATAAAGGCAAAACCAGGCTCTCTCATACAGATTCAGCTAAGTTGTCCACTAAAGCTTTATGATGCCGAACAGAACATGGTCGGGGAAGCAGAGATCAGGAAGTATCATGCTCGATTCGATCTAGATGACTCAGTTTTGATGGTTCCCGTTGGTAGTAGGGCCGCATGGAACCCTCTTCCGGGCATGATGGCATTTTATGGATCCATGCTCTGCTGTTGTGTGACTCTTCCCCTACAGATTTTCATTGCTTGGTTTCTTGCTTAAACAGGGATTTCTCCCACTCAGTTATCACCAAAAAACTATAGGATCTTGATGTGTATGTGGCATATGTGGAGCCGGATGAATTTGCCACTGCTTTCTCCTCGCAAAATTAGACATTTTTATACTTTAAGGCAATCTGGTCAGACTAGGACTTACTTTCTTCTAACTAGTCAGTCAGATAACTGGATTCCCGAGGGGACGAAGGTGAACCGGGGAGTCGATATTTCCTCGGACGTCAAGAAGAAAGGTTTTGTATGGGGTTTTCCTACCTCGAACAAGTACTGGAAAAACAATTGACTTTTCACCAGAGAAAACTGGGGACACGAGATTGAGCTCTCAGTCGGGGAAAATTCGGAAGTGTTAAAAGTTCCTCGTTTCTTTTGCTCTCCTACTCGCTGGAACAAGTCGCAACCTACTTTCACTGATGCTGAGTTGACTAAAATTGCTCAAGCGGCCGTGCGTACTTTGGAGAAAAGAAACAGGTCCTATCTTTTTGATGAGAAGAAAATGATAGCTCTCGGCTTCTTTACTCAGATTTCGGATTATCACAGACGTCGTAAGTAGAATTCCTTCTCGTTTTCATTTTACTTATTTTGTTCAGTTTCTTTTCTAACTCTTTTGTATTCAGTGTATGACATTGACATCGTCTGTGACATTCAGGCTCGCCAAGTGAAATTGATTACTCAAGCGAGTCGTAAGAAAGCTTCTCGCCAAAATAAGGAAGGGATTGCTTCGCCTGATGATGAGTCGGATGAGGATTCTGACGAGGCAGGTGAGCAAGTTCCTAAGTATATTCCTAAAGAAGTTATTCAGTCAACCGTGGGGGAGTCAAGCGGTCTGAGTAGCCCTATGGGACATGGTAGTGACCAAAGTGTGTTTGAGGATAAAAGCAGAAAGGAGAAACATCCTAGTGGTGTAGCGTCTGGTGAGTCTAGTTCCCTGGTTGATGAAATGCTTACCGAGCAATTTGCTGATAGGAACGAGGAATGAGTTAGGGTTCCCCCTGATGAGCAGGTTAACCTTTATCTTGATCTTTTTGAATCCTTTTAAGATATTACTGAAGATCAAGAAGATCCTGCAACTGACCTCGACTTCCACCATACTTGGGTCAAAAAAAGAAAGGAAGTTGATTCTCTCGCTCGACCTCCTTAAAAAGTTCCTTGGGTGGTGTCATTTGTTGAGTCGAGTGACGAGGAGGATGTCGATGTTGGAGTTATCCTGAGTGCTCAAGTGGAGAAATCTTTGGGAGGGGAGAATCCTCATGAGGGTCTAGAGAGAGAAGTCTTCCCCCCCCCCCCTCCGAGGTTGAGGTTGATGATGCAATAGGTTCCTCAGAAAGGCCTATGGGTCCCACTCCCCTGGACATGCTGAGAGCCATGTCATCTGGCCGAGTTTTTGTCTGGAACGACCACTGGAGCTGCTACAGGAATGGTTCCCCGACAGATCGTCTTCAAAACATTTTCAATAGCGCGAGCTTCATAAGTTTTTCATACTGTATTTTTTACATTTATCGTGCCTTGGGGTATCCTTAACTCATTTCTCCACATGTGGTCGCTGAGTTTATTGAAGCCGTTCTGACGTAACAACACCAAGCTGATAGGATAAGGCATCTAGAGGCTCAGTTAAAAGAGAGTGAGGATAACCGTGCTCAGGTTGATGCGGTCTACCAAAAAGAGGCAAGTTATGCTCAGGAATTTGCCGATCGCTGTTTAACAAAACAGATAGAGGCCGATGAGAGGGCTTCCGTTACAGAAGAGAAGGCTAAATCTTTCCAAAACTTACTCTCTACCGCTCAGGAGTCAATGCTTAAAGCTGAACAAGCAAAATCATCTTATGAGAAAAAGATTGAAGACCTTGAGCGTCACACCCTGACGGTTGAATCCCTTTCGAAGGAACTTAAAGTTCAAGGGGTTGATCGCTTCAAGAGGTCCCCAACTTATGATGACTTACTTCTCAGAGAGTTTCAACGGGGGTTGGTTTCAGCCGGTGAATTCTTTAAAGTCAAGAATCGGGCAACTGATAAGGCTCAGGCTAATTGGGAATTATCAATCAAAAATCAAGTGGATCGTTCTTTGGAGGCCCTTCAGATTCAAATGAAGGAGTGAAGAGCCTTTTGTCACTGTAAAGGCAAAGATCCCCATCCAATGCACATATAGGTCCCGTCTGAGCACTGTCTTTTGGCATTTTATGCCAATCAAGTGGCTGGGGCGGATGGGTCGGAGCCCGATGTTGGACCGATTCCCGGAATGGATTATGGTGCTTGGATGGATGACATGGTTGACACAATCGTATGGCCTTTGAATGCGAGTCTTCTCTAGGAGTACGAAATGGTGACCGATCCGAGCATTGGTAAGAGCTCTAAATCCTCAGCCCTATCATAGATGTATTTGTAAAGATTTATTTGTTTAATAAAGTTCCATATTTTGCACGACTGTTGTGAATTTAAAATGCCAAGTTTCTTATTAACTGGCTATTGTCAATATCCGAATAACTTTTTTTTTAACGCCAAGTATCTTATTTAACTGGCTCTCTGTTTCCCGGGTAACTTCGTCGAGTATCCTATTTAACTGGGTAGTTTCGTTGCCCGAACAATTTTTAAGCGCCAAGTATCTTATGAACTGGCTAATGTAATTTTAAGTGTCAAGTATCTTATTAAACTGGCTAACGCAATTTTAAGTGCCAAGTATCTTATTAAACTGGCTATTATTAACCGAGTTATCTCGAAACAGGTAAGTAGATTTGTACATGTGTTTCATACTCGGTTTACATCGAGGCTCACCACAATCATACGTTCGAGTCCTTAAGCAAGTCACTGAGGATGTCTCCTAGTTTTACCTGCGCAAGGGTTTGCTGAATCGTTAAGCTCTGAATTGTTTAACACAGTTGCGCAACTCACCGGGATTTTCCCGATGGCGTTCTGAGCCATTTTCCAGAATCTGGTGCATCGGGTTTGCCTTTTGCTAAGGTCTTGACTGACCTTGCCTAGCTGACATGCTCCTTTGAGCTTCTCCGTCCATTCAGAAATTTTTCCAAATTAATGGTCCCGAGCATTTTATTTTATACAGTTTCATGCTTAAATCTTTTCCATGTTATTATCATTTGCTCAGATTTCTGGAATCCCATGTCGGTTTTTTATTCATAACTGTAAAACTGACAATATGAAAATCCCAAAGAATAAAAAATAAACATAAATTTCAAGGGTAGAAGATCTTTAAATATTGGGCATTGCATGTCGGGGTAAAATCCCTCCATCTGGTCGGGCAATCCAGTATGCACTATGACCAACTATTCCTTCAATTTTTTATGGGCCTTCCCATTTGTCAGCCAACGAGCCCGCAAATTTGTTCTTCGTGTTCAGCGATACTTTTTTGAGCACCAGGTCTCCTAATAGGAACTTTCTAATCCGAACATGAGAATTATAGTGTCGGACCACTCTTTGCTGATACGTCGTATTTCGTACTCGGGATTTCTTCCTTTTCTTTTCCAACTCATCTAGGTTTTGTAACAACTTATCAACATTCTGATCTTCATCATATAGCCTGACTCTAGGCGACATATACGATGTTTCTACCAGGATGACAACTTCTGTTCCGAATACCAAGGAAAACAGAGTTTCTCCCGTATAAGTCCTGGATGTTGTTCGATAAGCCCATAGTACTTCGGGAACTTTTTCGACCCAACTGTTCTTTTTGGAATCTAGCTTCGCTATGAGCGTATGCTTGATGATTTTGTTTAGCGCTTTAGCTTGTCCATTTGATTGATGGTGGGCAGGTGTGGCATAATAATTTGCTATCCAATACTCGTTGCACAACTGTCTGAACTTTTGATTATCAAATTGGGTGCCATTATGAGTGATAATATTGTTTGAAACTCCAAACCTATAGAGTATGTTTTTCTTCACAAAGTTTGTGGTATTTGCTTCTGTAATATGTACTAATGCTTTAGCTTCCACCCACTTTGTGAAATAATCAACGGTCACAATTGCGTGCTTAGCTCCACCCCCTGATCATGTTGGCATTGGTCCAATTAAGTCTAGTCCCCACATGGCGAATGGCCATGGGGATGTGAGGTTTCTAAGTTGTTTAGGGGGCTGCCGAATATCATTGGCGATCCTTTGGCAAGCATCGCAACTTTCTGAACATCGATGTGCATCCATGAACAGAGAAGGACAGTAAAAACCTCGCGTGAGTACCTTATTGTAGGGAAAAAACACATGCAACGGAAGCGTGAGAAAAAACAAAAATTAGGGTTTGTGTATAAATTAAAATTTCTCTTTTTCAAGAACAAGAACCTTAACCCTAGATTAATTGATGTATATAAAAAAGTGTCGTACCTTTTTTTTTCTTCGTGTAGATTGAACTAGCGTCGAATAAAATCTACAAGATCTTCCAATCCAATCACGAACGTGAATCAGCTAGGAGTGCGGGCTCCATTTCTTTAAATTGTATACCTTAGAATGGAAAGAAACAAAATCTTCTTCCTTGTTAGTCACAATAATCCTCCAAGAGAAAACCAAGAACGTCCGGTCACTTGTGAATTATCAATCAATTTGATTGAAACTCACGTGAAGCTTGATACGACGTTGTACACAAAACTTTTTGATGCAAAGGATACTAGTGTACTATCGAAAACAAAAACGTTCCCTCTTTTCTCTATGCTTGGCCGAATCTTCACACAATGAGTTGGACGAAGTTTTTTTTTATATATAACAATAAAAAACAAATAAAAAATAACTTCTCACACCAAAAACTCATTCTTGGTCGAATTTAATAGGTATTATTTATAGAGACTAAATCCTCTCCTAAGAAGGATTTACTTGGTGGTTAAGAATCCTATCCTTAGGTGGATTTACTTGGTGGTTAAGAATCCTTTTCGAAAAGGAATCATTTCCTACACCAAGACTCCTAATCCAACTCAATAGTGTATTTGTAACCATATTAAAGACTTCCTAATTTGATTAGATAAATAATTCCTTTTATTTATCTACTTATCAAATGTAATCTTTAATATTAATTATACTACCAATAGCAATATAATTTTAGGAGACCATCTCCTACTAGGAAAAAGATTTCGACTTTTAATTAAATAATTAATTAATCGACAAATTAATTAATTTCCATTTAATTAAATAATAAAATAAAAATAATATAATTAAGCTATTCTAAATAGCCTTGCCGCCCAAGACATATATATGGGCCATATATTATTTTTCTTATTTTATTAAATCCATTGGACTTTAATAAAAAGTCCACATGTGAACTAGACCTATTCATACAAAAAGAAACAAGTTCACATGTCTTAATACAATTTTAAATGGACCCCTAAATTGGTCCGGTAGAATATATCAAGTGATCCATGCAAGTTCGTGTGGATTGGAGATCTTGGCTGGCTATCTAAATTTAAGCTCCAATAGACACAACCCAATCACAATCAACAAATGATTCACTTAGGTCCGATCTATTTAATTTTAGTTCATTCCACTAAAGAACTAAAATTGAACTCTTAAATAAAGATAGAATAAGTTGATGTTACTCATTCATACCCTAGACAACTTTATTAGAGAAAGTATGTACTCGTGAAGAATATCAGTAATCGCCAAGAGCTCATAGACCGCCTATAGCTCTCCAAGTTACCATATTTACTCATACGACCACATTTTGAATTTGGATATTTTGACTTGTCTAGAAGCCATGTATCAGTAGACACTATTGAAAACTTAACATTAAGATTCAATATCCAATACCTCAAAATATCCATATGATGATATTCTACTCTCATTTAATAACTGGAGCCACGAAGTCCATACCTATAAATGAAGTTCTCTATAGATTAACAAATGAATACCACCAAACTATCGAGTATAGACTATGCTATATAATCGTACTCATTGATAGCTCAAATGATAACACTTGCAACCATAAGTCCATCATTTATCTCAGGATTAAGATAGACTCTCTGATTGTCTTCAAATGAAAACTTTTATCCATTGACGGTTCTAAATAAAGTATTTCATTGTGATCTTAATTATTGCATCCAGTGCACTAGATTCTTTAACCCTAAGATACCACACTTTGATGATTTTAGACTCATCATAACACATTTGATCCCACTCAAATGCTAGCAAAAGAATCTACAACTTTGACAAGATAAAGGCGCCTAATCTTTTATCTTAAGTTGTGAATATTATTCAAGACTAACTAAAGAATTGTGTCTACCTCGTACATATCTTGATGTATGAACAATTATTCTTTTCTCATAGTCTTTTGAACTTATGATTATTTACTTTTGAAAATTATAATAATTAAACTATAAATGTTATAAGATTTGTTAAACTAGAAATCATTTTATTAATATGAAAAGATTGTCAAATACATTATTATACTCTTGCTATCGAGCATAATCCCTACAATCTCCCACTTGCTCTATAGCAAATGTGTCATATCTCTCATCCACATGTTCTCTAGATGCCCATCAAAACTCTTTTATGGAAGAGCCTTTGTAAAGGTTTCTGCTAGATTATCTGCTGACGCGATCTTGGTAATCGTCAGGTCACCCTTATGCACAATTTCCCTCAGAATGTGATACTTTCTATCAATGTGTTTCCCTCTCTTATAACTTCTTGGTTCTCTCGAATTAGCCACTGCTTCACTATTGTCACAATAGATAGTGATATGATAATTCGCATCAGGAACCACTTCCAAGTCAATCAAGAATTGGCAGAGCCATACAACCTCTTTAGCAGCCTCGTATGCTGCAACATACTCGGATTCCATGGTGGAATCGACAATATAAGATTGCTTGATACTTCTCCATATGACTACCCCCCATCCAATAGTAAACACAGATCCTGATGTTGATCTCCTAGAGTCAGAATTTGACTGAAAGTTAGAATCTGTATACCCAACAGGAATCAAATCCCCTTCAGAGTATACAAGCATATAATCTCTTGTTCTCCTGAGATACTTGAAAATATGCTTGACTGTCGTCTAGTGAACATGACCAGGTTTCTATTGAAACCTGCTAACTATGCCCACATCAAAATAAATATATGGTCTAGTACAGAGCATCGCATACATGAGACTTCCAACTGCCGATGCATATGGAACCCTACTCATGAATTGCTCTTCATGCTCATTCTTAGGAACTTGTTCCTTAGAAAGTTTGATTTCGTGTCTGAAAGGTAGCATACCTTTCTTGGAATCTTGCATGGAAAACCTAGACAGGATTTTATCTCTGTATGAAGCTTGGGATAATGCAATCGTTCTATTCTTTCTATCCCTTATGACTTGGATACCAAGAATATAACTTGCTTCTCCTAAGTCCTTCATATCACATTGTTTTGCTAACCATTCTTTTACTGATATCAATACACCTACATCGTTTCCGATGAGTAGTATATCATCAACGTAAAGAACTAGGAAAACTAACTTGTCGCCTTTAATCCTTTTGTATACACAAGGTTCATCAAGGTTTTGAATAAATCCAAAACTTTTCCCGGCTTGATCGAACCTTATGTTCCAGGATCTGGATGCTTGCTTCAATCCATATATAGATCTTTGCAACATGCATACCCTTTCTCTTGGCCTTTTTCAATGAATCCTTCTGGTTGTATCATGTATATGCTTTCGTTAAGACTTCCATGATGGAAAGTTGTCTTGACGTCCATTTTTCAAATCTCTAGGTCTAGAGATGCCGCAATAGATAAGAGTATCCTAATGGATTTAAGCATGGCCACAGGAGAGAAGGTTTCTTCATAATCAATACCTTCCTTCTGTGTATAACCTTTAGCTACCAATCTAGCTTTAAAAGTTTCCACCTTTCCATCCATTTCTCTTTTCCTCTTGTATACCCACTTGCACCCAATGGGTTTTATCCCTTTAGGCAAGTCTACAAGAGACCAGCCTTTGTTTTTTAACATAGATTCAATTTCGGATTGCATTGCCTTTTGCCAATGGCGACAATCAACATCTTCCATTGCTTTCTTGTACATGTAGGGATCATCGTCGTCCTAGAGATTCTTTACAGATTCTCCTAGATCGATGTATCTCTCGGGTTGTCTACTAACCCTCCCACTCTGATGAGGTATGGTAGATTGTTGATCTCGTGCTGGTACAAAACTTACAATTGGGCTTGGTTGTGAAATCTCTTGTGGAATTGTATCTTCTGAAAGCTCATTCAGGACAATTATACTTTTAGGCATAAAATTATTCATATAGTCATTTTCCAGAAATTTTACATTTGTCGAAACAAATACTTTAAGATCTGAAGGATTATTAAAAATAATATCCTTTTGTTCCTTTTGGCTACCCTACAAATATACATGTTTCTGAACAGGACTCCATCTTTTGTCTTTCCTTTTAACACGTGCGCAGGACATCCAAATATCCTTAAGTGTTGTAAACTAGGCTTTCACTCAGTCCATAACTCATGCGGTGTTTTATGAACCGACCTAGATGGTACATCGTTTAGAATGTACATTGCGGTTTGTAAAACATATCCCCAAAAAGAATTAGGGAGCGTTGAATAACTCAATATAGACCTAACCATGTCCAAAAGAGTTCTATTTCTCCTTTCTCCCACCCCATTTTGTTGAGGTGTGCCTGGTGCAGAAAATTGAGAAATTATCCCATTACCAATAAGATATTGCTGAAACTCACCAGATAGATATTCTTCACCACGATCAGACCTCAATATTTTTCTGCATTTCTCAAGCTGATTTTCCACTTCAGCTTTAAATACTTTGAACATGTCAAAAGCATCTGACTTATGTTTCATGAGAGACACATAACCAAATCTTGAATGATCATCCGTGAAAGTGATGAAGTACTCATATCCACCTCTAGCTTGAATGCTTATAAGTCCACACACATAAGTGTGTATCAATCCTAAACATTCGATGGCTCTTGTGGATTAGGTCATAAACGACCTTTTGGTCATTTTACCTTCCAAATAAGATTTCACAAGTTGGTAGATCATCAACCTTTAAGTCACTTAGAGGTCCGTCACTTACCAATCTTTTAATCCTATTAAGGTTATATGACCTAGGTGCAAATGCCATATGTAGGCTTCATCTTTTGATAATTTTACTCTTTTATGATTAGGTTCCGTTGATTTCGTGTCTAACAAGTGAGAGATATTTCTATACAAATAGAATAAACCGTTTTCCAATGTACCTTTGTAAATAGTTTTGTTATTCTTACTAATAATAAAACCTTTTATTAAAAGTAACCGAATATCCAAATTTATTTAGACAAGAGACCGAAATTAAATTCCTCTTGAATTGTGGTACATAATAAACGTTTATTAAATCTAAATGCCTATAAGAAACTAAATTGATTCTAATATCTCCCACTACACTAGTAAACACCAATTCTCCATTGCCTATATACAAGGTGAATTCATTCCTATTCAGTCTATTTCTTTGACCCTTTTCACCACAAAGGAAACACTTCCCTTTGATCTTGGTTACTATCTTGGTCTCCTTCTATGAAGGCTCAAGTTGCTTTTTCTTCTGTTGTCTCTTGACCTTCTTACGGGTCTTTAACAATAGCAACTTACCAAGCATATGAATCTCTTTACCATTGCCTTTCACAAGGATTTTTTCCACGCTTTGAACATATTGTATCAGGCCTTACAAGGTGTATACCTTATTATTCAAGGTGTAGTCCAACTTGAATTTATCAAAGGAATGTGACAGTGAGTTAACAATCATGTCAATTTTGGTCTCACCATCTATCTCAGCACCATTTAGTTCAGCAATGTTGAGATGTACTATGACTTTCATCATGTGATCTTTTAGACCCTGTCCAGGTTTCATCCTAAGATTCATAAAAGCAGTCACTGCCTCTGTCTTAGTTGTCTTAGACCTCATAGCAAACATCTCCTCTAAAGACATCATTATATCGGCAGCAGTCTCCATTCCTTCATGTTGCTATTGGGTCGGAGATGTGGCCATATTGTAACGTACATTTAGCCATCTCATCTGAAGACTTCCAATACTAATACTCATCTCGTTGCTCCTGAGTAGATTAATTAGTTTGGTGGTTAAGGAGTAGACGTAACGAATTTATGTTTTTCAGCTTGTAATAACAACCCAATTTTTCTTTTCCATGTGACATAATTATCATCAGTTAAAGTATTATATTTTAGGATGTTGATTAGGGGGTCATGATTTCTTTATAATAACAAAAATTATATAAGTAAATAATCATGATAAAGCATTTTCGAATATTTATCTTTAATAAAATAAAATAATTCAATCGTAAAAATTCAGCGGTGATCCAACACCCATAAATGTCACGCCTCATTTGGGAGTTCGCAACATTTACTAGTTGGACTAGGTCCCATCTAATTGTTAACATAACAACCAACGTTTTCAATTTTAGCCTTGTGATTTTATTAACAAGAACTCTTGGGAGGATATTAATAAACTCACATTGAGTGTGTTACCAAGTTATCGACCTTCAATATAATCCCTCACGAATATCCCTCATTTGGGAGTAGATATCGTTTGGGCTAATTGTCTAGTCTATCCTTGTAAGGAAGTAACTTGCTAAATTCCATTCATGAATACCTCTTAGGAGGTTATTACATGAAACATAAAGCTCAACTAAACTTGGAAGCTGTAGGTGTTCCAAAACACCTTCTCCCACTCAATTATTTAAGGCGTGTGATCGAATTCCAAAGAATGATTTACGAAGTTATCTAGATGCCAATTTAGATACCTAAACCATTCTATGGATGTTCATACCAAAAGAGATATATGAGTGACACTCCTATTCTATATGACATGTTATCAAACAATGACAAACATTGCAATATTTACAAAAAATATAAATAGCTACAATTTTGGTCCATCTTAGAAAAACATGTAAATTACATGTCTTGGAATACAAAAAAATCCTTTCTTGGCAAACAAGTCTTCACGTGACCTTCATCGTTTGGACTCTCTCGGTTGCCTCCCATGGGCATACACACCCTTGGCTCCTACCCATGGGCATGCGCATGCCACAACCCCATAAAGGGCTGCCGTGCGCAGCCCATGCCACAACAAATGTGGCCACGTGCTCTTCGTACTCACGTTTGTTGCAACGGCTCGCACGGTCCCAAACTAGCTCCGGTTGCTCCCAATTCTTCAAACCTTCGAGTCTTCGATACTTGAATGTCTTACAGAAGAATTTAAAATAAATAAATTAAAAAAATACTGCATTTTTTTTATTACAACAAGTGCAGTTTTTTTTTAATTACAACAACAAAATAAAAAAAACTTAGCAACTACCAAGAAGGTAATTATGGCGATAATAGACCACCCATCTTGTTACATTCCCAAAGCAAAAATACATTGAAATTCTAGGACCAAAATTTAGCAATAACAAACCACATATAAAACATATATATATCCATACATTCCAATATAAATATATATATGTGAATACCTATAATGCCATCTCTTTCTAAAACATAAATATATATATATATATATATATATATATGCATATATAATAAAAATAAAAAGATTCACGAATACATACATCAATTAATCAAGGGTACAACCAGACTCTGATACCAATTGTAGGGAAAAAACACACGCAGCAGAAGCGTGAGAAAAAACAAAAATTAGGGTTTGCGTATAAATTAAAAATTTTCCATTTTCAGAAACAAGAACCTTAACCCTCGATTAATTGATGTATATAAAAAAGTGTCGTACCTTTTTTTTTTCTTCGTGAAAATTTAACTAGCGTCGAATTCAATCCGCAAGATCTTCCAATCCAATCTTGAAAGTGAATCACCTAGAGTGTGGGCTCCCTTTCTTTAAATTGTATACCTGATGATGGAAACAAACAAAATCTTCTTTTTTGTTACTCACAATAATCCTCCAAGAGAAAAACCAAGAACGTCCGGTCACTTGTGAATTATCAATCAATTTGATTGAAACTTGCGTGAACCTTGATACGATGTTGTACACAAAACCCTTTTGATGCAAAGGATACTAGTGTACTATCGAAAACAAAAACGTTCCATTTTTTCTCTATGCTTGGCCGAATTCTTCACACAATGAGTTGGACGAAGTTTTTTTTTACTTTTTATATAACAATAAAAAACAAATAAAAAACAACTTCTCACACCAAAAACTCATTCTTGGTCGAATTTAATAGGTATTATATATAGGAGACTAAATCTTCACCTAAGAAGGATTTACTTGGTGGTTAATAATCCTTTCCTTAGGTGGATTTACTTGGTGGTTAAGAATCCTTTTCGAAAAGGAATCATTTCCTACACCAAGACTCCTAATCCAACTCAATAGTGTATTTGTAACCATATTAAAGACTTCCTAATTTGATTAGATAAATAATTCCTTTTATTTATCTACTTATCAAATATAATCTTTAATATTAATTATACTACCAATAGCAATATAATTTTAGGAGACCATCTCCTACTAGGAAAAAGATTTCGACTTTTAATTAAATAATTAATTAATCGACAAATTAATTAATTTCCATTTAATTAAATAATAAAATAAAAATAATATAATTAAGCTATTCTAAATAGCCTTGCCGCCCAAGACATATATATGGGCCATATATTATTTTTCTTATTTTATTAAATCCATTGGACTTTAATAAAAAGTCCACATGTGAACTAGACCTATTCATACAAAAAGAAACAAGTTCACATGTCTTAATACAATTTTAAATGGACCCCTAAATTGGTCCGGTAGAATATATCAAGTGATCCATGCAAGTTCGTGTGGATTGGAGATCTTGGCTGGCTATCTAAATTTAAGCTCCAATAGACACAACCCAATCACAATCAACAAATGATTCACTTAGGTCCGATCTATTTAATTTTAGTTCATTCCACTAAAGAACTCAAATTGTATTCTTAAATAAAGATAGAATAAGTTGATGTTACTCATTCATACCCTAGACAACTTTATTAGAGAAAGTATGTACTCGTGAAGAATATCAGTAATCGCCAAGAGCTCATAGACCGCCTATAGCTCTCCAAGTTACCATATTTACTCATACGACCACATTTTGAATTTGGATATTTTGACTTGTCTAGAAGCCATGTATCAGTAGACACTATTGAAAACTTAACATTAAGATTCAATATCCAATACCTCAAAATATCCATATGATGATATTCTACTCTCATTTAATAACTGGAGCCACGAAGTCCATACCTATAAATGAAGTTCTCTATAGATTAACAAATGAATACCACCAAACTATCGAGTATAGACTATGCTATATAATCGTACTCATTGATAGCTCAAATGATAACACTTGCAACCATAAGTCCATCATTTATCTCAGGATTAAGATAGACTCTCTGATTGTCTTCAAATGAAAACTTTTATCCATTGACGGTTCTAAATAAAGTATTTCATTGTGATCTTAATTATTGCATCCAGTGCACTAGATTCTTTAACCCTAAGATACCACACTTTGATGATTTTAGACTCATCATAACACATTTGATCCCACTCAAATGCTAGCAAAAGAATCTACAACTTTGACAAGATAAAGGCAGCTAACCGTTTATCTTAAGTTGTGAATATTATTCAAGACTAACTAAAGAATTGTGTTTACCTCATACATATCTAGATGTATGAACAATTCTTCTTTTCTCATAGTCTTTTGACCTTATGATTATTTACTTTTGACAATTATAATAATTAAACTATAAATACTATAAGATTTGTTAAAGTAGAAATCACTTTATTAATATGAAAAGATTGTCGAATACATTATTATACTCTTGCTATCGAGTATAATCCCAACACTTATGTGCCAAGCTTTTACCTCCAGTATGGTTCCCGCATACTCCGCCATGGATTTCTTGTAGTATCCGGTATACATCTTTCTCTGATACACATCTTTGGAGTGTTCGGAAAAACCCTCTTCTGTACAGTTCTTCTTCAATCAATGTGTATCTTGTTAACCGGTACCTGATGTGTTTTGCTTCTAAGGATCTTCAGGGAGTATATCTTCTTCCAGGTACCATTTTAACTGAGTCATCCAACCGTTTAACGGTGTTCGGAATTCAGAGACTTCAAAGTTTTTTGGCTAAATTATACTTGGTCTGAGAAGATGTGTAACCAGAATATTTTTTGGCCTAATTGTGGTTGTTGATGCTAGTTTGGACAAAATGTCTGCCTTTTCATTTTTGTCTAGGGATTTGAACAATCATGTATTCCTTGAATTTTTGGAGGAGTTGTTTTGCTATGCCCAAATAAGCCATCATACCTTCATCTTTGACATGATACTCGTTTAAGACTTGGTTGATGACTACCTGTGAGTCACTGAATATCTCAACCTCATCTGCTCCGAGGGCTATGCAAACTCTAGGCCTAACTAGCAATGCCTCATATTCGGCTTGGTTATTTGTTGCTTTGAAATCGAATCTCATGGCACATTCAACATCATCTCTTTCTGGGGTGCATACCACTATCCCTGCCCCGCTGCCATGAGTGTTCGAGGAACCATTGACATATAATCTCAATGAGAAACTCTTGCCCAACATTCTTTTTGCTTCCAAATTTGGTTATGTGAATTTCGCTACAAAATCTGCCACTGCTTGGCCTTTAAGTGATGTCCTAGGCATGTACTAAATATCGAATTCACTCAGCTCGATCACCCATTTAGTTAATCTCCCCAAAATTTCTAGCTTTTATAGAATTTGCTTAAGTGGGCAGTCGGTGAAAACCTGGATCGTATGTGCCTGAAAGTACGGCCTCTGCTTCCTTGCTGCCGAAACCAATGCTAGAACCATTTTTTCTATCTGTGAATATCTGGTTTCAGCTGGAAAAAGAGCCTTGCTGGTATAATACACTGGCCTCTGTATCCTGTCTTCTGTCCTGAGTAAAACCGAGCTTACTGCTAATTCTGTAAGGGACAAGTACATGTAGAGTATTTCTCCCGTTTTAGGTTTTGAGAGGATGGAAGCCTGACCGAAGTATTCTTTGATCCTCAGGAATGTCTGTTCACACTCTTCATTCCATTCAAGTCCCTTCCCCTTTTTGATCACTTTTAAAAAAAGAAAAACATCTATTTGTGGCCTTCGAGATAAACCTGCCTAAGGAAGCTAAGCATCCTGTCAGGCGTTGTACCTCTTTTAACGTCCTTGGTGAAGTCATTTTTTGAATGACTTGGATCTTCTCGGGATTCACTTCGATCCCTCTCTGGTGAACTTGGAAACCAAGGAACCTTCCTGAAGGAACCCTAAATAGGCACTTATTCGGATTTAACTTCATCTGATGTTGGAACCCTGTTCATCGGTCACGCAGCGGAAATGAGTTTTTTGTTTTTATATAGATCGTAATCTGTATCTGTGACCAGTGAACTTGGGATCGTATTTATTTTCAGAACAAATACATATAAAAAATTATTACACTAATAAAATATATATGTAAATACAGAAAATTGTAATCAATAATAAAAAATAGATTAATAAGTTTACCAACGTTTGGAGGCTCCTTCACTTTTCAATATGCCTGGTCTGTACTACTGATCTTCCTAGCTATTCCCGGGACTAGTAACTGCGTGTGGGCGCGTCACGGTTATTAGAAACTTAGGATGGAGGGTGTAGTGAAAAACAAATAAGAAACTAATTCTTCTTAAAAAAAAAAACTACCTATAACAAATCTAGTAGTTAAAAAAAATAATAGTTTTTTTTTTCTTCTTGGTGCAATGACTTGCACACACTAAAGAAAAAAGTGTTTTTTTTTTCTTTTATACGTCTGACAAAAACCAACCAACCTCTTTTTTGTCAATGTATATATATATATATATATATATATATATATACGTACAACACCTTTTTTTTAAGTAATATATATCATATATATAATATTTAATTTAAAAAAAAACTGATCAAATCTAATTTGATTTTTAAAAAAAATCAAATAAAAAACATCTCATATCTTTTATTTGATTTTATTTGAATTCAAACTATTTAAATTCAAAAATAAAATATTTCATTTAATAAAATAAAATAATCACATTATCTTATTTTATTCAAAAATAAATATCAACATACACCTTCTATTTAGTGATTAATAACATAATTAAATAATCTCATAAGTTATTTAATCACCATTATCCATTAATTAAATAATCTCATTATTCATTTAATTCCCGAATAAATACGTGTCACTTTCGTAACACAATTAACTGGACAATCTAATTAATTAACTGTGACCCTTGTTACCTAAATCGATCGGGCTAGCAAGAGGACCTAATGGACCCAAAGTATTTAGAGCACCAATAATCCCATAATCATTAATTAAACTCTTTAATTAATATTCTTTGATTATTAACTCCAGTGTTATTCCACTAAAAACCCGAAGCTGCACTCTTTCAACTGCAGATGTTTTTACACAGACCGATACAACTCGGTGTCCATCGATATAGCTATTACATATGGTGTGATCCTCCACAGTAGTTCATAATTAGAGCTGGGTTATAATGTCCGTTATACCCCTATAATTGCATATATTCTTTAAGGAGGGGGGGGGGGGGGGGGGGGGGGGGGGGGGATAAATTTTAAAACAATTTTACCAAATTTTCGTTAATGGTTAAGTTGATGAAAATACCCCTAGCTAGTTACAATAAAATCACAAGTGTAAAAAGTGCGGAAATATTAAAGACACTTGAGATTTACGTGAAAACCATCTAAATGGGAAAAACCACGGGCTGATGAGTGCACCACACTAGAACCTCGAATCCATTAATGGCAAATGAATTACAACTTAATCCCGGATAAAAATCCACCACCACTTCCTAATCCCGGTATAAGTGATCCTAGTCCATCTTACTTGCGATTTAAGCTACCAACTTCCAGAAGCAACACAAGTCTTACTTCTCAATGAAGAGATAAAATGACCTATGTGAATATATGATGATATTCAAAGAACAAAAAAAGCTAGGAAACCTTATATGCTTATCTAGGATGATGAGATGACAATTAATGCAATCCTAGATATCAAAAGCTAAATGACATGTTCAAAAAGCTTAGCTAAACATAGATCAAACAATTCTATGAAGCTATCACAATACAACACTCAATCATGTCATCGCAACAATCTATAATTTGTAACTTGAATGTATTCTAAGAGCATACAAATGATTAAAGAGATGGCTTAGCAAGAAAAAAACTTAACTTGTAAGAAGATAGTGAGAAACTTACCAAGCAAGATATGATGATGCAAGACTATCCATAGATGCACTTTAAATGACTTTAGATGATGCAAGATGTAGTTTTTATGCACATGGGAATGCTTTGAGTGTTTAAAGATGAGTTATTGGAAGAGTTTTCCTTTTGAAATATGTTCTAAGGAAAAGATATGATGTTCTGAACTCTGTTTAGACCTGAACACAAAGAGTTATATATATATGAGTTTCAACCAAAGTGAGGTAGTTTTGAAAAAAACCTTTCAGCTTCCGCTTTGTGAGCTGGTAAGGTGCACTGGTCGAGTAGCGCACCACCAGCGCACAACCTAATATTTTCAATAGGGGCTAGTTGAGTGACGTAGCTCAATGGTGCATGACATGCGACAATCCACTGGAATGTTGCGCTGGTGAGGCTGCGCTAGTCGAGTAGCGCACCACCAGCGCACTGCCACTTTTTCAACACTCAAACACACATTTTCAACAAGTCCTAGAGTGATGAAAATGCATCCTATTCTAATGCCTAATCATGACATAAAACTTTAATTACAAGATGCAAATGAATCAACAAGAGTCATTTAAACCAAAATGCACACACGTATAAACACACAACATATATGAATAAGAGTTATGCATGAATTTGTGAGTGTGTGCAACTATCTCTTCAAAGCAAGTAAGCACAAGAATTTTACCTTTGGTGTTTCTCATTTTGAGGTCTTGAGAACCCCAAAATGTGATTTGTTCACGAAATAAGCCAATCAATAAATGAGGACTTTAAACCATTGATTCTCTAATGGACAATAAATCCTATTTCCTCACGGAATTAGGAGAGCGCTCATATTGTTCAAGCCCCGAATCAACCCTTAAGGGAACTACCATCTACTTCTCACAAGAAGGAATGAATTCCACTATTTTGTACAAACCTTCCTAACCACAAGCCAAACCGCAATCCCAACATAGGAGTATATTGATCAGGAAATGCATATGACCTCACCCATGACATATCAAAGACCACGATCTAACCTGAAGGAGTCGATAAGACACTCAGGATTAAGATCACCCATATATAGGCATCATTAGTTGATATATATGAATCTCATCGGTAAACGGATCTTGGTGTGAGATTCATATAGATCATGGCCCAGTCATATATGATCACATCATACAAGGTGCCTCCATTCCCATATCTCATATGAATGATTCAGGATAGAATCACTGTACATTACGGAATGGACCACAGCTATAGATTAACCATTAATAAAGTACCCAGCTTTATTTGCTATCAATGAACTCTTTAGATTGCACGTCTCTTACTGTATCCATCCGTATATGACACTCATATATACAGTTCGAGATTACATCAGGCAATCCAGGATGTTAATGTGTACACAAGTTTATAAAAAAAATAACATAACAGAATGAATTGAACCTTTCTTTTTATTTACTTCATAAATCCATTTACAAGTTACATGTTTAGGGTATAAACCCCAACATCTGATACCTTCTCTGGACATCTAATGGTTTGCATAGGTCCGAAGTATATTCGTCTGTCGAGATACTTTTGGTTAACATGTCATCTTTGTAAACTTCCATGTTTCTTCCAATTTGATAAGCGAAGATTCTATTGACCAATCTTTGATATGTTACCCCAACAATTTTTAGCCCAAAGTGCATTACTATATAACAGTACAAGCCTTGATCGGTCGTGAATGCTGCTTTTTCTTTATCAGCTTTATTCATCCGGATCTGATTGTATCCCAAATAGGCGTCCATATAACTGAGTAATTCATGACCCGATATAGCATTGACTCGTTGGTCTATTCTCGAAAGTGGAAAACTGTCTTTTGGGAAAACTTTGTTCAGATCCGTGAAGTCCACACACTTTATTCATTGGCCATTCTTCTTTTGGACTAAAACTACATTTGCTACCCAATGAGGATAGTTGATTTCTTTGATAAACCCCACAACGAGTAACTTCTCCATCTCTTGTTTGATTGCCCGACTTCTCTCGAGGTTGAAAGATCTTCTCTTTTGTATTACAGGTTTCACATTTGGATCCACCGCTAAATGATGTGATATTAATCATGCATCTATCCATACCATGTCTTCATGACTCCATGCGAACAAATCTTTGTATTCTCTAAGCAAATCAGTAAGATCTAGCTTAACCTTTTCTTATAAGTTGGCCCCAATTTTGACCTTCCTATCCGGTTCATTTTTCTTTAAGAACACCTCCTCTATTGGTTCACTCATTGATGTCTTTTGTTCTTCCCTTGATCGAACTCGAACAACAGTGATCCTTCTTGCTTGATTTGATCTGGTTGAGTTAAGGTGCATACTTGGTGTTCACTATTATCTCTTTCTTTGTAAACCGAGAGATTAGCTCTTCTGGCCATCTCCTGCGACCCTTTGATTGTTCCTACCCCCCATTCAGTTGGGAACTTGAACATCAGAGAGTAGGTAGTTGTTACAGCCTTTGTTTTGTTCAGTAAAGGTCGACCTAGTAGCATATTGTAAGGTCAGTTGTCCAGATTTACCATCACAAATTCGAGTAACACTGTTTTTTGGAAAGAAGCTAATCCGATCTTCACGGGCCGCCTCACTGTTTCGAGAGACCTAACCTTAACTCCCCTGAATCCTCTTAGTGGGGTATGGAAATATAGTAAGTCCTTTCGATCCAATCTGAGCTGACCATAAACAGTCACATTGAGGATGACTACCGAGCTACCATTGTCCTCTAAAATTCTCATAACTTCTCTATGGCCAATTCAGGCACTAATAACGAGAGCATCATTCGGTCGCACGTTGACCATATGTGATTCAGCTTCAGTGAATATTATCAGGTCCCATCCTTCTATTATTCTCTTCGGATCAGGTTCGATGAAGTTAACGTCAAAATTCTATCTTGCCTCCATCGTTTCTTGGATTTCTTGAGTCCGCTCTTGATTACTTCTTCGAGTTGATGGTCTTCCAAAGATGGTCTGTATCACTCCATTCGCCTCGGGACTGACCCTTTTGTTCCGGCCAGAATTATGATATTCTGTCTTGGTCTTTTTCTGAATTTCTGACTTCTCATCTTTCTTTAGGATTATATCTTACAAATGTCCTTCCCGAATGATGGCCTCTATATAGTCTCTGAGCTGGTAACATTTGGAGGTCTCATGTTCGATTTTCTTATAAAACCTGTAATATTTCATCGTGTCTCGCTAAACAAATTGGGACTGCAGTCGTGGCTCCTTCACCAGATTCTTCTCTTCTAGTATTGCCAAGATCTCTTCCTGTCTTTTCCGAAGCGAGGTATAGTTCGTATATTTTCTTTGAAATTTATCCCTGGTTTGGTCAATATTACGTCTGTTTCCCCCGTCTTTGCTATTTCCTTTTTGTTTCCTTTTATGGTTTTGTGACTTTGATTCGGCATCCTTTTGTTCGGGTCTCCCCCCATGCATGTAACTGCCTCATGTTGCCAACTCTTCTTCTTCAGCTAGAGTGTATCTGCCTGCCATATCCATCATATATGCGTATCTAGTTAGATGAGCCCTTCTTAGGTCAAAAGACAACCGCTCATTCTGTAAGTTATTTATGAATGCAGCAGTTATTGCTTCGTCATTCGAGCTGCCGATTTCTGAGATTGCCTGGCCGAATCTTTATAGATACTTCTTTAGCGACTCGTCTTTCCCTTGCTTCAGTTGAGAAAGGTAAGTCACAGATTTTTACCTATGTACATTCCCTAGAAATTGGCTTAAGAAGCTTCTGCTCAACTCGCTGAAACTCTCAATATTTGTCGGAGGTAATCTCCCGAACAATCTTGAACCAGTATCCCCGAGGGTTTGTGGGAAGTTAAGGCACATCAAATGATCGATGTGGGCATACTGGGCCATGGCGCTCTTATATCGTCTGACATGTTCTTTAGGATCTGTATCCTTTTTAAACTGTTCCACGTGTGGCATCCTGAATCTCTTCGGGATTGGCGTTCGTAGGATATTTCTGGTAAAAGGGCAATCAGAATCATCATCAGAAATCTCACTATATCTGTATCGCCTAATCAACACATCCATTTGACGCCTGCTGTTCTCGACTTCTCGGGTCAAGCTCTGAATCACGACATCTTTATCACCCATCGGCTCTCCGCGATGGTTAAGCTGTCGAGTGATTATCATACTTGTTTCCAGCTCCTCTTCATTCTGCCCTCGAGTCTCACGAGCCAAACCTTGTAAGCGTATGGTCCCACGGTGATGTTTACGATGATACTGATCACTATCCTCTGATGACAATGACCGATCTCTTCGTCGGTCATATTTAAGGTGCCTATCTTAGCCCGCCTGACTGTGACTTCGCCTTTGGTGTGGTCATTCTTCTGCGGGCGTTTCATGATTCTTGTCCTGGTTGCATGTCGTACCCCCAGTTTGGTTGATTGGACCTGAGTTCCTAATAGCTACTGGTGCATTTGGTTTTGGCCCAACTACAACTGATCAGAGCCTAGGAGGTGATGGAGGATTTTGTGAGTGGGCATCTTTTGCGGCCAATAGATCTATTCCTTCTTGAGCCACATCCGTTAGCAACTGTTGCAATGCATCACGAAAACGATGCGTTATATCCTTGTTGGTGGGAAGGACTTGTTGGATGCCAGCTAAGGATATCGGTTGGTTCCCGGTGGTTGTGGTAGGATCCTAAGTGGTCCCGTATATATCAGCATTATCTGGAGATTTTCGGATGTCCCTGGAACTGTCTTTGCTTTCGCTACCAGCCATTGCTTAAGCAGATCAGAGGTTCAACGCTCTTCTTCTAGCACCAATTGTTGACGTCGATTTCTCGATGGATGAGAAAGTCAACAACGTTGGATTTAGTTATGACCTGTCAAAAGGGAAAGAGAAAGATAATGCAATTGAAGTAATAATAACACGAGTTTACGTGGTAAAGCTACGATGATCGGAGAAACATCCAAGGGTGGTTGAATGCACAACCAAGCCAAATCCACTATTTAAACAAAGAATTACACCATTCGATCTCTCTTGCCTCTCTCTTGCAGTGATTACTTTTTTGAATCTATCTCACGTCTATCTATATCATTGTCTCTATCTCTATTACAGTGAGATTAAGGGTCTATTTATATGTGTATAGAACCCTAATCCTTGTTGTACAAGTAAGGAAAAGGAATTGTATTTTAATTAGGACTGGTTGCTTGTTGAAGTTGTCTTTATCTTCTTTCTTGTTTCGGAGACTTTGTGAAGATAGAGTTTGAATCTTAATGGGATTCTGGTGGCATATTCCGTTTAGGACTTATTTCCTTATCGGCGTGTAGTCTTCTAGAATAGTAGAGTTGTTGCCTGATTTGGGACTTGTTTCCTGTTTGGTGTTTTATCCTTCTAGAGACTCTTTTTGACACGGATATTTTACGTATTGGAGTATGATTCCTAGGCTTACTCACGTATGTGAATCAATTGCTAAACTTCTTTACTCGGGTTTCTTGTGCTGTCCCGAGTAGAACATAATGTGTCGAGTACCCGTGTTCAGACTTACTCGGGTTCTTATTCCTTAGTGATGTCTTGGATGGTGTCTTCTAGTTGCCAGCTCGGATGCTCATCTAACAATCTTTTTAAGGGATTGTCTTACATGTCAGTGATGTGTACATTCAATAAAATATACATATAACAATATATATATATATATTATTTTTGGAAATAAGGGTATTAATGAGGGTATTTTTGGAATAGAGTTGGGGTATAGAGGGTTATTTTTGGAAGAGAAAATGTGTTAATAGAATGGAATGGGCATTCCATTAGTTTTTGGATGGAATGCCCATTCCACCAATATAGTGGAATCCTCATTCCATTGCATTTTAACAAACCAAACAAATAGAATGACTTTCATTCCATATCATTCCATTCCATTCAACCAAACATGACCTTAGTTCAAAAAGGAAGATCCACAACCCGTAATACTAACATCTATTGGTTCTTGAGTGTTCTTAATAAATATGTATATATAGAATATATACAGAATCAATTTTTTATAAAAAAAAAAAATTGAGGTAGGGCACGTGCCCTACCTGGGCTCCACGTGGGTCTGCCCCTGAATATGGCCACTCTCATCCGTTTTGAGTATATAAACCAGCATCACGAATTTTCAAAAAAATAACGTCCTATCCTACAGCTGTTTTTTAGTATGTTTTCGTTTTTGTTTTCCAAAAATGATTTTGAATTCACATTCGTTAATCGTTTTCATTTTATTTTTAAAAAACAATAAAAAAAATCAGTGTTAACAGTGAAATATTTGAAAAACACGAAAAATACAAAATACTTGTTTTTGTTTTTCAAAATAATTTACAATATTATTTTTTCTTTTTTCTTTTCACCGTTCCTCATCTTCTTTCTTCCTCGTCTTCTCTCTTTCCATCTTCATTTTCTTTCTTCGTCATCTTTTTTTTTTCAGATATGGTCTTCGTCTTCTTCTTCTTCTTCAGTTCACCGCCGCCATTGATCTTCTTCTTCTTCAAATCACCTTCTTTTTCTTTGGATCATCTTCTTCTTCTTCTTCTTCATCGTCGTTGTCGTCGTCGGATCTTCTTCTTCTTCTTCTTTGTCTGATCTTCTTCTTCTTCACCACGCCTAGATCCATGACTCTCATTTTTTTTTAAAGATTTTAGACAATTTATATTTAATAAAAAAAGTTATAATTTATAATTTATAATTAATGTGATTTTCTTTAAATAAAAAATAATTTTAAATAAAATATTTAATCACATTGTTTTTAGGTCATAATGTGAAATAAAAAAATTGGACTTAGTTGATAATTGTTTGGGATGAATTGTTGATAATTTTTTTTAAAAAAAAAATCAGATAACTACCAGACGCGTTTTTAATGCTTTTATTTTCAGAATATTATTATCCACATATACTGCCAGACGAGTTTTTGGATTTCGAAACTGAAATTAAAAATACTGTTTTCATTTTTATTTTTCTTTTTGAAAAACAGTCAACGAAAAATGCTTACAGTACAACCCTTAAACATAAAAAAACTACAAATGGTGATCTTCACCTGGATCACCATTCTTTTCATATCGACCTCCAACGACACCTTTTCAAGTCGGTTGCTTCCAGTTCGTCGATCTCCACTGTTTGGAGAAGATCTGACACAGAGAAGTTTGGGGGAGATCTAACACAAATCTCCTCCGATTTGCGTTGATCTCCTTCATTTTGAGAAGATTTGACACAAAGAGATCATATCTCCTCCATTCAATGTATTCATGTAGACCATTGATGGAGTTTGAGGTTTTACCTTTTTTTTTAACCAAG
The DNA here is from genome assembly GCA_032871835.1 of Dipteronia dyeriana. Classification (NCBI taxonomy): domain Eukaryota; kingdom Viridiplantae; phylum Streptophyta; class Magnoliopsida; order Sapindales; family Sapindaceae; genus Dipteronia; species Dipteronia dyeriana. Next base: position 35,117,080 of record CM065295.1, on the reverse strand, counting down.
CTTGAGATTTTGTTGGAGACTCCACTGTTGATCGATGTTTTTTTTTGTTGAAATTTCTTCCTTGAATGGATGAGATCAGGAGATGGATGGAAGAGATAGATCTACATCCATTCTTTTTAAAATAAATAATTAAGTATTATATAAATAATTAATAACAGTTTTATCTTATTAACAGGTCAAAAGACATTTTGACCCCTCAATCGTTTAGTCCTAACAAAACATAACTAATAACAGGGTGTGTTTGTTTAAATTCGGATATCAGTTGTATATAGCTGCAATTATACCTAAATTCGAGATATTTTTGTGTAATTTACCCTTTAAAAAATCAATGAACTACTAAATATATGATATTGATTGCAAAGTTGATATAGTTTAAGTAATGTTTGTTTATATCAAATTCATAAATCACACTAGAGAATCTAGAGATCATCTTATTGAGTTACTATTGAACACCCTATTTTTGTTCTTCATCATTTGCGGGGTTTTGGTAGAAGATAGGATTAATGTTAGGATTAATGTTAGACATACTATTTTGACAATCGGATAGACAAGACATGTGATAAGTGAATTAAATAATCTTTCATATATATATATTTACTAATTGTGTATAAAAGGTCTAGAATCAAATTGGAATATCTGACGTTACTTGATTAAAAGATATATATGACATGTGGACCAGTATCGGAAGAATATAAGCCATTGATAAAAGATGTTAGGCCGAGTTACGGCAACGGCTAGGATTAGAAATAGACAAATTAGGTGTTTGATTTTTATTAGATGTTTTCTGGTCCACTAAGGATGGAAAAATTGTACTAGTATTTAGAAGACACCAATAAACAAATAAAAGAAAAAGTCTTTGGTATGTTTGATTTTGATTTTGATGATCTGGGACAAGTACAAAGTTAGTCAAGTCTTTAGGAACCTTCTTCTCATAAAAAAAAATTAACCAGAAAATCAGTAAATCTTCATTTGTTGCGTACTTTTAGCCACTAACTTACTGTACCAGATTGAAAAACTGCATTCAATCTCAAACGTCATCTTATCTCATATACGACATATGTGTGGTAATATAAATATATTTCTTTTATTGACATGAATCATGAATCATGAATTCATGATCCATTGTCATGATATTATCTCGTGTGGTCTCTTATAGTAATATCATTACGATTTCTGTGCATGATTCAACAGTCTAATATTTCATAGGCTCGGTTGATATTGTTATGTTATGGAGAAAAGTGCTTTTGAAATTATTGTGGGAAAAATTGATTTTACAATTGCTGTGGGAAGAATCAGCCGAGTGTTTGGTAAACTGATTTTCAAAAGTTCTGTGAGAACTAAAAGCAATTTCAATATGTTTGATAAACTGAAATAAAAAGTGCTGTGAGTTTATAAAATTACTAAAAAGACACATATATCTAAATGGTGCTAACGTGCTATACTTTGCTTTTTTCTCGTTTATTTGTGCTTAATGTTAAGTGTTATATAATTATGGTACTTTATTGAATTAATTAGTCCCATTATTTATTCTACTTTATTGAATTAATTAATCTCGTTTCTTTATTTCCTTTTTTATTTTATTTTATTTATTTATTTATTTATTATTCTACTTTATTGAATTAATTAGCCCCATTTTTTGGTACAGTTATGGCAACAAATATTTTGTACAGTAATGTAAGCCGATTTTTTTTTGGTAAATTTCGTTACAAAGTTGGAAAGTTGGTAAAATTTCATTTAATATCACTATAGCGCGTTTTTTTAAAGCAGAAGTTAAAATCTAAAAGTATGTATTTGTAACTTCTCAAAAACTCAATTGGAAGAAGCTAAAAGTGACCAAAAACACTTCCTCATAATTTTACCAAATACCTTGTTTTTGGTCTGGAATCATTTTTGACCCAAAAAAAAATTGGAAAAACAAAATATCAAACTGAATCATAGTCAAGATTCCAACTATATAAATTGTAGAGTTATGAAATTAGAATCTCGTAAGAAAATAGACAGAATTTCATATATAATAATTGTTTATTGTTGTGATATCCTTCTTTGGAGGAAAACCTTCCGACATTCAAAAAAGGAGGGTAAAAATACAACTATTGTCAACAATACAAGATAATATCTATATGGTGCCTTACCATCAATTTGACAATCAAATATAAAGTGAAAAATATATGATTGTATTTATATGTTACGATGGAAAAAAAAATAGTAAATAGTAAATAGTACATCTTTGCAATTATATATATTAAGATATTTCAATGCATATGGAGGGGCAACCAAATCACTGAAAGCGAAAGACAGGCGAATTGTAGTTAAGTAGTCTGACTAAGGTCCTGTTTGATTTTTTGACTTAACACTGAATGATATTTAATGTGTTTCATTCAGCTGTTTTGTTTGATTTTATAAGTGTTAAAATCACTTAATCAACCATTAAAACCATTTTTTAAAAGAAGTGAATTTTTTCCACTTTTCACTTAACACAAATCCAGTAGAATTAATTACAAACTTTTACTTCCAAAACTATCCTCACTAATTTTATATATTTCCAATTCTGTATTTGTTAAAGCCCTAATCATATTAATACTTTTTTTTTCTTGTCACTATAAAGAACTTTAACATCAGAAAACCTAACTTCTTCAAAATAAAAACAATTGGTGACTGATTTTCCTAACATATTCTGGTAAGAACTCTCTCTTGTTTCCATAATTTAATAATTAATTTTATTAATTTTATATTACAGTTTGAGTACATCATTTTCACTTGTTTTAAAAATTAATTGGAGAATGGTTTTCATGGTGATTTTGTTTTCAGTTTTTTTTTTTTGTTTTTTTTTTGTTTTGAGATGTTAATTTTGGGAAGAAAAAAAAAGTTATATATATGTGAATGAGATATACCGGCCTATGCTATTTGGATCAAAATCAAGTAGTAGTTGATTTTTTGTTTTTATTAATATTTCTTGAGAATTTTAAAATGTATCACCATCAAATATTATGTTGATTTTTAATGTAATTCAACAAATGGAATAATGTATGAAATATTTTTAATAACTAAATAAATTTATTTTATAATTAATTTACATGTTAGAGTTATCCTTAATAAATTAAAATGTAAATATATAACAAATAATAGTTAGAAGGGTATAGATGTAAAATTACTTATTTTCAGATATTTATAATTTTAAAAAACAAACAACTTATAACTTATATTCAGTTTTCAGTAAAAAAAAAAAACAAACATGTTTTTTAGTTTTCAGTTTTTAGTCACTATTCAGTCTTCAGTAACATTCAACACTGTTCAGTCTTCAGACAAAAAATCAAACGGAACCTAATTAAGCCATTCAATTAATTAAATTCATGACATCTATATCACGTATCTTATATAAGCAAATATTCAACGTGGAATTAAAAGGGTTTCTTGTAGGGGTGGACACTAAGTTCGAAACCGAACCGAACCGAACCAAAAAAAAGGTGTTTGGTTCGGTTCACGGAATCAATTCGGTTTAAACCGGTTTAAAAAATTAAATACCGAAAAGTTTTCGGTTCAAACCGGTTTAAATCGATTAAACTGCCTATAAAACTAAAAAAAAAACCCTAACCTATTCTATTTTTTTCTCTCTAACGCCTACTCCGATCTACTCTCACCGATCTGCTCTCAACATCGATCAACAACCTTCTTTCTCTCAACATCGATCTACATGTCTACACTTCTTTCTCTCAACATCGATCAACAACCCTAACCTTTTCTGACCAACATCGATCTGCTCTCTTCTCCGAAACACCGATCAACATCAACTATATTCGACCCAACATCGATCCACTCAACATCGATATGATCTGCTCTGCATCGATCGACTCTCAACTGCCTAAGGTTTGTCGATCACTTTCTCTTCTTATTTTTCTAATTTTATTCTTCTTTCTATAATTTTCTTGTTGTCTTCTTCTTGTTGTCTTCTTCTTGTTGTCTTCTCGTTTGATATGTTATCCTTCATCTCCAGCCAAAGCTTCACCGATCCGTTTCTTCTTCAACTCGCCCGATCTGCATCTTCTTCAGCTCACCGAATCTGTTTTTCTTGATTGATTTGGTTAACAAAGGTTAGCCTTGATCTCTCTTTAGTTTCAGTTATGTTTCAGTCTCTGTTGTTGTCTTTGTTTTGTTTTTGTTTATGTTTTCTAGGGTTTTTAGTTGGGATTGAACTATTAGCTAGGTTTATTATCTAATTTCAATTTCTACTGCTGATCTGATTGTATGCTTGGTTAATTTATTTCGTTTTAATCATCTTATCATATATATTGTGCCTTCTTCACGGTTTTTGTACCCAAATTTAAATCTAAAAGATGTTATAGTAATTTTTATACTATCAGTATATATAGCCTTTATTTTGATCCCAATTAGGATGCATGGCTGCTCTATTTGCTGATTTTGCTCTATCTTTTTTATGTTTTAGCTGCTTTGTTCTGAGGGGTTTTTGCTCTCTTGCTTTCTTTTCATTTTTGGGCCTCCCCTGGTGATTGTTGTTATGGTTTTAGACTCTTGTTGTTCTTACCTCTTTTGCTATTTGATTAATAAACTATTTGATTAATATAATTATGATGTTCACTCTATATCTATCATCATGATACTAATACTTGAAGAATCTTGAATCTTTAGGTCAGGCCTTGCTGCAATCTTGGAATGAGGTAGAAAGTTTTGAAGATATTTGAAGGTTCTTGAATCTTTTGATTTAGAGTTTGGATTACTTATTTTTGTTGATTAGTTGTAAATTTTAATTTAGAATTATTTTATTTGTAATTTTAATTTGAAGTTTGGGTTATTTATTTTTGGATGTATTATTATGTTATGTACTTCTGTGATGAACTTATATTTTGTAGATTGTAGTCTGGAATGTATTAAAATGTTTTTTTTTAATATTTTGGAATGTATTTACTAGTTGTTTAGGTAGTTTGATTTGGGGTGTTTTTTAGCTTTGGGCTATTCAAATAGCAAAAATTAGTATTTAAAAACCCATCAAGCCCATTAAGCCCATTAGGCCCAAAATCGAAATGAACCGAATCGAACCGAACCGGTTAAAATCAGTTCGGTTCAGCTCGGTTACCATATCTTATTCGGTTTAAACTGGTTTAAATTTGGGTGAACCGAAATATTTTCGGTTCATTTCGGTTTTACCCAAAACCGAACTTAACCGAACCGCGTCCACCCCTAGTTTCTTGTTTCAATAAATCAAAACATATTTGAGCATCCTTATTATCATTTGACTTTCATCACCGAAATATGTGTATACATTAATACGCTTTCCATTACTAAGATAATCTCTAACCTATTACACCAATTTATTGTAACTTTACAGTAAAATGTACCAACTTCCATTCCACCATCTCTAATCCATTGCATCAAATCTTATTCTAAAAAGAATATTCCCTAATTATTATATTTTTCATTATTTATCAGCAATTAACGTTTCACCTCTCAATTAATATAATATTACGATAAGTTAAGAAATTAACAAATTAGTAAATTAAGAAACTAAATTTAATTAACTTAAATATTGCATTTATTATTAATTGAACTTTGATATTACATTTCATAAAAGAAATAAAAAACACAAAATGAAAAGTATAAATCGTAATTTAATTCTCCGAATTAGTATATTCATCCCACAAATGATCATTTATTGCATTTCGGAGTGCAATGCGAGATTATTTATCCTTGATTTGTCTATGTCGAGCTAGGAATTCTTGAGATTGGGTATTTTCATATACCGCCCTCTCAACATCTGGTGTTGGCGCTTCCATTTGATCCTCAATAGTTGCATCGACATCACGCTCATCCTCGATTATAATGTTGTGCATAATAATGCACGTAGTCATTATATCATGTAATACATGTTTTTCCAAAAACGTCCTGGTCCTGCCACAATTACAAACCGTGACTGGAGAACTCCAAATGCATGTTCTACGTCTTTTCTACATCCTTCTTGTTTCATTGCAAATATTTTTTTTTCGGACCACGTGGATCGTGAATTGTTTGTACATGCGTAAACCATTTTGGGTATATACCATCGGTTAAATAATAACTCATGTTATATTCTTTTCCTTGAGTGACAAAATGAGCTAGATGAACAATACCTTAAGCGAGATTGGAAAACGATGAGATGCCTCCAACACATTAATGTCATTGTTGGAACCCGACAAACCAAAATATGCATGCCATATCCAAAGATCATAATCAATTAAAACCTCGAGAATAATAGTTGGGGATCCACTACAACTTGCATATTGTCCTGCCCAAGCCATTGGACAATTTTCCCACTTCCAGTACATACAATCTAGACTAGCTAACATTCATGAAAAACCACGATGTTTTACCAATACAGAGTAGTTTGGCAACGTCACTAGCGTTAGGTGATCTTAGATACTACTATGCAAATACCTCCACAACGACACAATAAAATCTCTTCAAACTTTCAATTGTTATAGACTTTTCTATTTTATTATACTAGTTGGTAACATCCATTGGTAGACCATATGCCAACACTGAAACAGTACTGTTATTTTTTGAAGAGCAAACAAACTGAGGCTACCGATCCCATCTCTTCGTTGCACGAAATAATTGCCATGAGCTTCCACAACATTAATAATACGAAGGAATAATCTTCAACCTATTCGAAATCGTTGATGAAACATTTGCTCATTATATTTGGGTTCTTAGCAAAATAGTCATTGATCAAATTACGATCAACACTTTTTTGGCCTCGATTGATCACTATATGCCAATGAATTGAGCCTTCATGGGTCACTTGGTTGGATTATTGATTGACATACTGAGTGAGCAGGAAGAGGTTAGCTCGATGTTTAATTATCGCTTCTTGTTCTGCATCAATTGCTTGAAGATTATCTATAAGTTGTATTCCATCTTCATTATTATCTTCGGAAGATGAAGATGAAGTAGAATTTGAGAAATGTGATGGGCTTTTATAGATAATTTAAGATGTTGGGTTGAGTGATATTGAGTTGGGTGGAAGTTAATAATGTGGGTGATATTGTTGATATTGTGTTAGGTGGAAGGTGGGTGATATTGGTGATATTGTGTTGTATATAATTAGCATACCGCACTAGAAGTAAACATATCTCTTGAAATCACTTTGCTCTAAAATTGACTTCAAGTCACCGAAGTTCTGGATATACAAATGAAGAAGACATACACCTTTGTCATGTATATCTTGATGTTTCCCAAAACCCGATCATAAGTACAAACCAATCCAGAGATCAATTATGGTCTTGAGTTGAAAGTGATTACAACAACTTAAAACCTTAGTTAATCATTGAACATCTTGTGAAAAGATCTTTGCAATGTCGAATGCAAACTATCTTTACTATAGTAAGCAAATTGAGGGGATACGGGTGACAGATAGAAAATCTGAAACCAAGCAGTGTTTCAGAACACGATATTGTGAGTATTTGTTACTATTGCAGTTTTTGAAATGTTATAACTAATATTGAATTTTAACAATATATAATTGTCTCGTTTTACAGATGAATCGAGCCAAAACATTATTAACATAAGATAAGAAGTTAAATAAAGGATTCAAATTTGACCACGTGTGGTCCATCCTTAAAGATATTCCAAAATTTGCAAATGATGCTAGTCCAACACAAGTCTCTCAAAAGTAGAGGGTTGACTTTTGTTCATCACAACCAGACTCCCTAAATACACAGTCTCCTACGTTAGACAATCCTACTTTAACTACATTTTCTCATGTTATTGGTAAAATCTAAAAGAGTGACAAGTCAGCATGATTAGCCGAATTCATGGTAGTCTAAGATGCCATGTCACTAAAAGTCAACTAGACTAAACCAATCTGAGTTGACCAAAGATGGCCTCACAATGCCTGGTAGGGGTTACCTAAATAGTCGGGTGGAAATAACTCAACTAAGGTGATTATATTGACCAAGTAAATGTGACCCGATCATAAATATTAAGATGGTTGTGTCTAGGCCTTCGGTCAGGATTGAATCACTAGTCGGAGAGAATGAGGTTTAGTCGGGTATGGTAAATGGTCAGTTGAGCGATATGTGGGCAACGTTGAATTCAATACAATCACGAATCAAATACGAAAAAGAATGAATCTTACTCAAACAAGGTGTCTCGAAGCACACTTTGATAAGGAAGCAAATTTCCTTATAGAGATCAGAGTCCAAATTAGGTAAGAGATCTAATGCATTTAGAACATAAGCAATACATAACAGGAAAGAAGAATAAAACGACTCCAACAAGCCAGAGTATCATTAAACCTCAACAACTTTTCTTACTTGTACACCAAGAATTAGGGTCCTATGTGAGTATAAATAGACCCTAAAAGCACAGTTGAATGGGTTAACGTTAAAAAGTATACAAGAGGGCAAGAGAGATCGAGCGTGTAACAAATTATTCATAGTGAAGTTCTTTTTGTTGGGGTTTATGCCCTAAAGATGTAGTTTATAAATGGATTTATGAAATAAATAAAAGAAAAGTTCAATTCATTCTTGTTGTGTTGTTTACTTTATAACTTGTGCACATATTTTTGAAATTCCCTAGAAAGTGTGTGACTATAGCCTAGAGGGGGGGGGGGGGGGGGGGGGGGGGGGGGGGGGGGGGGGGGGGGGGGGGGTGGGGGAGGAATTAGTCAATGTTATCAAATTTATCCCATTCTACTAAGTGATCAATTAAAAGATAACACGCATAAAACAATAAAGACACGCAATGTATACGTGGAAACCCTCCAAATGGGAAAAACCATGGGCTGTTTAGAGCGCCACCCTCGATCCATAAAATCCACTATTGAGTAAAAGTTTACAACCTAGGTTGACCTCCCATCTAACCCTCCAGTTACTAACCCTTTCACTCTACCCAACGGGCCTTAATAGTGATTTTGGATCCTTAGCCTTGTGCACTAACCACTTAGCCACAAGTTAACTCAAAAATGAAGAGATAATGGCAACCTAAGTGAATATGCAAGAATATTCATATATGCAAAAATGTTAGGTTAAGACATTCATGCTTATCTAGGATTAATAATGACAATTAAAACAAATCCTAGATATCAATGTTCTAAATGCAAAGGCATGAAGAATTAGCTAGAAGAGTAAAAATGTCCTAAATGCTAGCTATCACAAATTAATGCATCTCAACCAAAAGTCAATACACAAGCATGTCATAAAAGCAATTAATCACACAAGCAAACAATTAATATGCAATTAAGACTAAAACCCTAGGTATACATGTCTTAGTAATGAAATCATAAAGCTTAGAGCATGTAGAGAATACCTAGGTATGAACACACAAGAAACCCATGCTTGAAAAATGATTGATGATTTGGATATTAAGGATGGTTGAGTAAAAATACCTTCTTGGAGCTTCTCTCTCTAAAAAACCTTATCTCTCTCTCAAAAATAGGTTAGGAAGCTCTAAAAACTAATTGGGAAGAAGATTGTATATTTATATGAAGCCCAAAGTGAAGCTACGTCATTTTGGCAAAAACAGGCCAAAAGACGCAATGTGCACTGGTGCCTGTGCGCTGGTCGAGTAGCGCACGACCAGCGACAACTCACTGGACAAGTTGCGCTGGTGAGGTGCGCATGACGACCAGCGTACCACCAGCGATAACTTACTGGACAAGTTGCGCTAGTGAGGTGCGCATGACGACCAGCGTACCACCAGTGACACACCACTGGAAAGCTGCGCTGGTAAGGGCACTGCTCGTGTGGCGCACAACACATCACCTTCACACACATACATAATACATGCAAGAGAATTGAGGTGAAGGGAATGCATCCTAATGCCTAACATGACATGACATTTTAATCACAAGATGCAATCAATTCAAACAATCAAGAGATAACAACATTAGGCACACAATCAAGACAAATAAGCACAAATGCAAAGAGATAAAAAACAAGTATGAGAGTGAGTGTGTGCACTAAATCTCTTCAAAGAAGTAAAGCAAGTGATTTTACCTTTGATGCTTGAGCTTGGTTATGGACAATGAACCTCTAAACTACCCTTACATATTGATCCCAAAATATGGTTGTCAACGAAATGATCCAATCAAAAACCGAGGAACTTATATATTTAACAACCAAGATTGTCGGATGTAATCTCAAACTATGTATATGAATGTCAAAAGACGTGCAATCTAAAGAGTACATCGATAGCAAATAAAGCTGGGTACTTTATTTGTGGTTGATCTACATCTACGGTCCATTATGTAGTGTACAGTGATCCTATTCTGGATCATTCGTATAGAAATATGAGAATGGAGTCACCTTGTATGATGTGATCATATAGGACTGGGTCATGATCTATATGATTCTCTCACCAAGATCCGTTTACCGATGAGATTCATATATATATCAACTAATAATGGCTATATGTGGGTGATCTTAATCGTGAATGTCTTATCGACTCCCTTAGATTCGATCGTGGTCTTTGATATACCATGGGTGAGGTCGGATGCAGTTCCTGATCAATATGCTTCATATGTTGGGATTGCGGTTTGACTTGTGGCTGGGAAGGTTTGTACACAGTAGTGGAATCCACTCATTCTTGTGAGAAGTTGATGATAGTTCTCTTAAAGGTGATTCGGAGATTGGACAATATGAGCGCTCTCATAATTCCATGAGGGAAATATGATTTATTGTTCATTAGAGAATCAATAGTACTTAAAGGATATATGTAATTAGAGGGGTATAACTGACATTATGACCCAACTCTAATTTTGAACTACTTTAGAGGATCACACCATGTGTAATATCTATATCGATGGACACCGAGTTGTATCAGTCTGTGTAAAAGCATCTGCAGTTGAGAGAGTGCAACTTCGAGTTTTTAGTGGATAACACCGGAGTTATTAATCAAAGAATATTAATTAAAGAGTTTAATTAATGATTCCTAGGATTATTGGAGCTCAAAATACTGTATGTTCATTAGGTCCCCTTGTTAGCCCGATCGATTTATGTAATAAGGGTGACGATTAGTTAATTGGATTGTCCAAATAATTATGTTACAAAGGTGACTTGTATTTTTTCGGGAATTAATTGAATAATGAGATTATTTAATTAAAGAATAATGGTGATTAAATAAACTAAATAATGAGATTATTTAATTATGTTATTAATCACAAAATGAAGGGTGTTAGTTGATATTTGATTTTAAATATAATAAGATAATATGATTATTTTATTTTATTAAATTAAATGTTTGAAATTGAATTTAAAATGTTTAAATTCAAAAACAAATAATTAGTTATCTTTTAAAGATATGAGATATTTTAAAAAGGTTTGAAAATAAAATTAAGATATCATTTTTTTGTTCAAAAGGATAAAAATATATCTGATATATATTTAATCTTTGAAAAACGTATGAAGAGATATCAAATATCAAAGACACATTAACACACATTAAGAAAAACCGATCATGTCTTCAATTTGCATTTGATGCCATTGATGTGGGTTAAATACATATATTAAATATGTATGCGTTGAATTGTTGAACAAAAAAATATATGAAGGCATTAGTTCTGTTTTTGTGTGATAAGTGCGTGCAAGTGTGCATGTGTTAAAAGAGAAAAGAAAGCATCATTTTTGTAGAGCAAGTGATAACGTGCAGGTGTGCATGTGATAAAAGAAAGAAAAGAAAATAAAACTGGAGAGTTTTTAGAAGTGTGTTCGTGCACTTTGAAACAAAAGAAAAAATATAAGATATTTTTTTAACAACTATAATTGTTCTAAGTTGTTTTCTCTAAGAAGAAATAGTTTCTTTATCTTTTCTCTACATCCTCCATTTAAGTTTCTGAGACCGTGACGCTCTCACACATAGTTGCCAGTCTTGGGATATAGCGAGGAAGATAGAGTTGTACAAATCAAGAGATTACAAGAAGTGAAGGAGCCTTCAAACGTTGGTAAGGTTCTAATATCTTCTTCTTATTATATCGATTTCAATTTCCCGAATATACATATATTTTATTATTGTAATAATTTTATATGTATAAGTTCCGAAAAAGAATTATGATCCCAAGTTCACTGTTTACAAATCATTTACGATATGTATAAAAATTTTAAAACCTATTTCCACTCCGTTACCGGTGAACGAGGTTCCAACAATTTTCTCACCGACTCTGGCAACCGTGATTTTTTCCCTTCCTAGGTTTTCCATGTAAAACTTTATGTTTTGTTTGTTTGATTTCTTTTCTTGCTTTTTTAGTTTGATTTCTGATTCGTGTTAACTTGTTAGACGCGTGATTAATTATACGTAATCAAAAAATTATCGTCAATAATTAGAGCAAGAAGGAGGGGCTGAACATTAACTCTCGCCGAAAATTTGTGAAACAATAACATGGCAAACAACAGAGAAGAAAGTCAATCTCCAAACGACGCTAACACCCCGCGTGGTGTCAATAACTCTAGTTTAGTAAACACCAGTGTTGCCGGAGGAGATTTACCTAGGACCTTGTCTTCCACTAGACAAAATGTGATAACTTCTACAGATGACCTCCCCAGTATTTCCCTAGATGCGTTCCGGCAAGTCCAAGAGTCCCTACGGAGAGTTATTGAAGACAACACTATACAGTGAATCAACATAATGGCTACCGCCAACTTAACCACACTATGTCATCTATCTACACCGGTGGTAGCCTAAAACCCCAAGATACGTCCTGAGATAGTGGCAATGACCCAAGCACGCCTCAGAAATCTGGTAGAGATTGGACGAATTGTCGTGAAAGATGGGAACACTCTCAAAAGGGAGATGATCGCCAAGATGACCAGGACCACAGGGAAAGCAAAAGCTGAGAAAATCAAGAAACAGGAGAACATATAGAGTCCAGTTTGTATGAAGGCATAGGAAAATACCACTGAGGGGGAGCAAGATATGATCAGGAAGACATGTATGGCTGTCGTAGGAGAAGATCCTGATCAGTTTCAATTGATTAGGAAGCTCTTCCTAGAAGATGTAGGGAGACAAACCCTGTAGTTAAGTACAACCTCCATGATGCTCAGGTCACAGGATGAGTCTCAAGGGACCTTTATGGTTTGACGAACATGAAGAACAAAAAGTTGAACAATAAGTTCTATTGAGAAGGATAGAGGTGCTAGAGCAAAGGCAAAGTCGTTGAAATTTATTAATTAGTAACTTTGGCAGCCCATTCGCTGACCCCATAAGGCTAGCCAGTTTTTCTGAGAAGTTCAGGATGCCGCACGTGGAACAGTTCAAAGCTAACACCGGCCCCTTAAGACCATGTCAAGAGATACCAGAGTGTAATGGCCCAATATAATTATTGTGATGCACTCATGTGTAGAATGTTCTCTCAAACATTGGGAGACCAGATGTCCAGGTGGTTTGGTGGCCTCACTGGCTGATCAATCAGGAACTTTGAGAAGTTAATAAAAGCCGTCACTAGACAATTCATAGGGAACATTCAACAGAGAAAGTCAATATCCGTCCTTTCAACCTTGAAGCAAAGAAATGATGAGAAATTGAAAGACTACCTGACCAGATTCTTACAGGAAGTATCAAAGGTACAGGATCTCAGTGCTCAAGCGGTGGTGTCTGCATTTGTTAACAGTTTGCAGCATAACCAGTTGTCGCTTAGTTTAAGACAGAGGGGACCGACCACTTACGCAAACTTGGTTGAAGATGTGGGAGGATATACAATGGTAGAGGAGGGACATATAGCCCATAAGGGAGAACTCATACATAGCGGCCGATCTGAAAGTGGTCAAAAATCCAAAGATAGCAGTTCAAAGGGTAACAGTAAGTGGGACCAAAAGAACAATCCCGGAAAAGGCAATGATGGTCGCAATGATAATGATCAGAGAGGCAATAAACCCTTCAAGAGGCAGTATACCGACTACAACCTACTGGCCAAAAACAAGAAGAAATCCTGACCGTGACAGAGGATAATAACTTATACAAGAGGCCCCCAAAGTAGTCCAATTTCACGAGAAGGGACACCTCCAAGTACTGCTGATTTCATCTAGAAAACGGCCACGAGACCTCCAAATGCTACCAACTAAGAGATTATATCAAGAAGTTGATCAGAGACTTGAAAGATATGGTCTTGAAGGGTGGTGATGACAGGCACAGGGATCCCCCAAAGAATGAGCAAGACAGAAAATACAATCCTAGAGGAAACTCAGACAGGGAGCGATCAACACCATCTTTGGTGGGCCATAAATAGGAAAAAGTAGATGGGAGAGAATGACAGAAGTCCGTGAGGCAATAAATGGCAAGAGAAACTTAGAGGTAAACTCGGTTGGTACCAATCAGAAAAAACTCAAACGAGGCTGGGATTTGGTTGTGTTTTCCGAAACAGATGCACACGACTTGAAATCAAATTAAATGACGTAATCGTGGTATCGGTTTGAATTGATCACAGGGAAGTAAAAAGAGTGCTGATAGATAATTGAAGCTCGACGGATATCTTAAACGTAAGAGTATTCGATCTGATGGGTCTACAAAGGAAATTTCTACAACCATTGATGATTACACTCAAGGGTTCAGAGGAGCAGAAGTGAGATCGTTAGGGACAGTTAAGCTACCTGTAGAGATCAGGAGTTACCCTTGCCAAAAAATAGTACTCCTCGATTTTATGGTCGTAGACACTGAAAACTGGCCCTACAACGCCCTATTTATAAGACCTTTCATAAACAAATCATATGCCGTCACCGTTTCCTTTGCTATGACCGTAAAATTCCCAACCGAGGTAGAGGTCGGGCTCCAAACCCCTCCCCCACGTGAAAGCAAATAAGGATAGCCGAGCTCAAGAAGCATTCGAAGTGAGCCCGGTAAGCAAAGCCGACTCCCTCCAGGTTAAGGCTTTCAGAGGTCAAACTTAACTAATAGCCTAAACTGAAAACCTACCAACCTCTCCAGGAGCCCGTTGTCCCCTCCACGGTACGAGAAGAAAGAGGGCCTCTAAGTGGATCAGATCCGTGCTACCTCCCAAGAATGTCTACAGGGACGTCTCAAGCTTTAAAAGGTCGAGAAAAACCCATCCCAAGCTCCTAAGAATAGAACCAAAACATGGATCTGCCTCACTCTACGAGACAACGAGCAGCTAACTCGATGACCACCATGAAGAATCATGCCGTGAATACACACAAGATCGTATCTACGGTATAACCAGCATTAATCTCACGTGCGTGTAAGTCAAGAGTTTGATTCCAAAAAGGAAAAAAACTTATCTTCGTCAAAGATATCATCGAATCCGTTATCAATTCGAAGTCAACAACTTTTAAAATAACGAATCCCGTCCGATAACGGGGAACGAATTCATGGGATCATGGTGGGATATTTATGAGTTTAAACCTACTTGGATAGGAAATAAATAAAGCAGAGACGAAACAGGGAGAGGGAGAAATAAAGTGAAAGAAAGAGAGAATTACGTCGGGCCTAAATTCTGTGATCAGAGCACGGTCGTCGTGGTATCTACTATTCAACAAGCACGAAGTTGCCACCTTCCTATGTCCTAGAGAGATTGTGAGAGTATATGAGAAATTCCTGTATATCACGAGTGTTCAATAATAAAGCTCTCATTTTACTGTGGTCATTCAAACATTTATTTCTATCTAAGCATGTCAGGTATCAAAGGTACCGACCTCGGCCACCACCTCCGTGGAGTGGTCTCGAGGGTGTTAGTTAGAATTTCTCATCTTCAGCAAATTTTCCGTTAACACTTTCTGACGCCATCTGTGGGAAACAATTTCCACACCACCAATTTTATATTCACAAGTTTGTTGTTTTACAGTAGGCATGAGGCTTCGCTCCTCCTAAGGACAGCCCAGGCGCATCGGGACAACCTTCCGCTGCATCGACACGAAAGGTCCCAAAGAAAGGAAGAAACTCTGGGCTCCATAGCCAGGTCCCAGACCAGCCATCCACAGTGCGGGCTTTAGATCCCCTTATGGGAAGCCAGTTCGTGATTGACCAACAAGTAGTGGCCTTCGTGGAAAACGTCCACCTACGACTGCTCGATGAGGGTATTACTGTCCAGCAAGCAAACTTCTACAATCAAGGGGAACCAAGCAGGCCCATGACTAGGCAACCCGCCTTTGATTGCCTGAGACCTACCTCTCCAGAGCCAGCTCGTAATAGAACGGGTCACCAACCCTCGATCCGGGATAGGTTAGGGCTATTGCCCCCTGTTCCGGAAGCACTGCCACGTTACCAACCCAGGTAGGTCAAGTCCGTGATGGACGTCCTTCCCCGAGAGCGATGAGAGTTTCTTCACCCAACGACTTCAAGGAGGGAAGCCCGAGCTAGGAAGGAAGAAAGAAAGCCAACAAAGCCCCCAGGCAGACCCCTTCCGAAGAAGGAACTGGGTAGAGGTCGCCAGCTTGTCAGAGGGGTCTAACAGTGAGGAGTCTGAGATCAATTCAAGGAAACCCGAGGGTAAGCGCCTGAGAGACCAGTTGGCAGAGCTTCAGAAAGAGGTCCAGCAGATGAAGAAGGGAAATTACAAGGAGGACAAAAAAGACCCTCTAAGTGAGATGAAGGCTCCCTTTACAAGAAGAATCACGGAGGCGGAGCTCCCCCCAAAATTGAAAATGCCGACTGATAGATTCTTCAAGACTGAGGATCCCTTGAGCCACTTGGAGAGCTTCGTTTAACAGATGGAGGTCTAGAACACGACCAGGGGCGCTATGTGTCGAATGTTCCCAACTACGCTAACAGAATACGCTAAGACCTGGTTTAGAATGCTACCCGCTGGCAGTGTGGATTCCTTCACGAAGCTGTCAACTGATTTCTACTCGCAATTCCAGGGAGTTAAGCTCTGATTGAAGGATCCAATCCATCTATAGTAAGTGATCCAGGAGAGAGGGGAAACCCTCCGGGCTTATGTCAAGCGTTTCCACAAGGAAGTCATCCAGATGAGGGTCTTCACTGAGAAAGAAACCCTCGCCAACTTCAGAAGGAATTTATAGGCAGGTAAGCTTTTTCGATCTTTTGCCAAGAGACCTTCAGAGACCTACCAAGAAGCCTATGATCGGGCTCTGGAGCAAATTGAAGTCGACGAATAACTCAAGGTCAAGATAGAACAGGACAACATGAGAGTAGTAAAGCGACAGAAGAAGGAAGCTTCCAAACCCGAGCAAGCTCAGAAAAGCCATAACAAACCCCTCAATAGGTCGATGTATCGCTTCCCTATTTCTTAACCCAGATCGGAAAAACATCCAGCAAAACAAACTCCTCTGCGAGCTTCACCTCCTCCTAGGACAGTGGCCTCAATAGCTTGAGATGAGAGAGGATATGATCGTTACACCCCCTTAAATGCATCCAGTGAAACAATATATCTCGCCATTCGGGACAAAGGGTATCTACAGAAGCCCGCACCCATGAAAGCCCCTGTCGATAAGAGGAATCTTTATAAGTATTGTGACTTTCACCAAGACGTGAGACACAACGCTTCAGAGTGCTATAACCTGAGAAATCAGATCGAGGCTTTGATAAAAGGAGGATGTTTGGTAAATTTTTTATAGCAAGTCAAGGATAACATTCAGACTGGAAGGGAAGTGCAAGCCGATATCCGCGAGCATGCTGAGAAAAGAAAGAGGGAGCAGACGAATCTGATGCAACATATCCAGATAATACATACCATCAGCGGATGGTCTACTCTGGCTAGGAACTCCAATAATTCCAGGAAAAACCACCCAAGAAAAGTCCCTCGTATGGACAAAGGGCGGGGGTATCTTCAAGGTTTACTAGAGCCCAACCAATCCCTTCCAATTATCACAGATCATTTTCACCGAAACGGTTGTCTACAACACCGTGCAACCTTATGATGATCACGGTACAGATTGACAATTGCATGGTACACCGTGGCTCCTCGACACAGGCAGCAACGTTGATGTTTTATTTAAAGACACCTTGGAAAAACTAAACTTGAAACAATGGTGTTACAATAGTTAGACTACCCCGCTGTATGGGATCACTAGGGACTCAATCATACCTGTGGGATCAAAAATTCCGCTAGTAATCATTAGAGTCACACCTCTCCAGCATAATATCATGACAGACTTCGTGGTCGTAGATACCCCATCGGTCTACAATGTAATATTAGGAAGGCCATTTTTATCATCCTTAAAAGGGGTTATATCCGTCTACCACAACGTCCTGAAGTTCCTAGTAGGATACAAGGTAGGGAAAGTTCGGGGTGACCAACAAGTAGCCAGGAGATGCTATGCAGTGTCTGCCAACAGCTCTAGCAAAACAACTTGCCTAGGTAACAATGATCCAGGATGGGGCAACGACTGCATTGACCCT
Source organism: Dipteronia dyeriana (assembly GCA_032871835.1). Classification (NCBI taxonomy): domain Eukaryota; kingdom Viridiplantae; phylum Streptophyta; class Magnoliopsida; order Sapindales; family Sapindaceae; genus Dipteronia; species Dipteronia dyeriana. The sequence continues at coordinate 35,098,789 of CM065295.1, read as the reverse complement.
GGAAGATGTAAGACTCGCAGATCACCCAGAAGATGACCCCGTGGTGCTAGACAATGAGAAACAAAGAAGGGAATGGGCCAGTGGCCATCTAGTGGATAAGCTAGAAGAGATTCCCATCTGAATGGGCGATCCCTCAAACGTCATTAAAGTCGGAGCCACCATTGAGCCGGGAGTGAAAGAGGGTTTGATCAGGTTCCTCAAAGAGTTCAATGACATCTTCGTTTGGAGTCATGATGAGATGCCTAGGATCCTGATGACTTTGGCTGATCACTAATTTGCAGTGGATCCGGCCTTCAAGCCTATTAAACAAAAAAGGCGTCACTTCAACACTGAAAGAAATGTTGTGATTCAGAAAGAAGAGGACAAATTGACCTAAGCAGGCTTCATCAGAGAAGCACACTACCCCGAATGGATCGCCAACGTAGTTATGGTCATAAAGGCAAATGGAAAGGGGTGCATGTGCTTCGATTATACCGACCTCAACTGGGCATACCCGAAAGATAGTTTCACTCTACCAAAAATTGATCAGTTAGTTGACTCCACCTCCGGAAACAAGATCATGAGCTTCATGGATGCATTTTCAGGATACAATCAACTTATGATGCACCCCGCCGACCAGGAAAATACCAGTTTCATCACCGGATGGAGTCTGTACTGCTATAATGTGATGCCTTTCCGGCTTAAGAACGCAGGAGCTACGTACCAACGGTTAGTCAATCGGTTGTTCAAGCCCGAAATTGCAAGATCAATGGAGGTATACATCGACGACATGATCACCAAGTCATCAACCTCTGAAGGCCATATGGGCGACCTTCACAGAACCTTTATGATCCTAAAGGAGAACTAGATGAGATTGAACCCTTCCAAATGCGCATTTGGGGTGACTACGGGGAAGTTTCTAGGCTTCATGGTCCATGAGAGAGGCATAGAGGCTAACCCAGAAAAGATTAAGACTATTCTGGATCTAGAGTCCCCCATGTCACTTAAACAGGTTTAAGTCTTGACTGGGCAGGTAGCAGCGCTCAACAGGTTCATTTCTCAGTCTACCGATAAGTGTATCCCATTCTTCAAAGCCATTAAGTAGGGAAAAAACATGAAATGAGACCAGGAGAGTGAACAAGCTTTTCAAGCCTTGAAAAAATACCTATCAAGCCCTCAGCTACTGGTTAAGCCAAGCCCTGGAGAAGAACTACAAATCTACTTGGCCATTTCAGAAACTGCAGTAAGTGTGGCCTTGGTCAAGGAATGTGGAGATAGGGACCAATGGCATATCTACTAAGTAAGTCATTCTCTAACCGAACCAGAAAAGAATTATACCCTTCTGGAGAAGCTCGCTTATACCTTGGTGACCTCGATGAGGAAGCTTCATCCCTAATTTCAGGCTCACTCAGTTGCAGTAGTGACAGACCAACCTCTCCTCTATTTTTTACAGAGGCCAGACACTTATCTAAAAGGTTGGTTTTATGGGCTCTGGAGCTCACCCAGTTTGATTTAAGGTATAAGCTTAGGACCGAAATTAAAGCCAAGGCTTTGACAGACTTTATAGTAGAGCTCTCAATGCCTCAAGCCAAGCGACCTCCACAACAACGAACATAGCCCCTAAGAGGATTTCAGAATCTAACAGCTGGCCGAAAGGTTGCAAGTCATGGATCCTCTACACATACGGAGCGTCCGAGCAAGCTGAGGGAGGAGCAAGCATAATCCTAATCTACCCAGAAGGGACTGAGTGCCGCCATTGTTTCAGATTTGAATTCAAAGCTACTAATAATGAGGCAGAGTATGAAGCCCTCTTAGCTGGAATAAAGGCAGTCGTAGAGCTCGAGGTAGATTACCTACAGGTCAGGAGTAACTCGTTGCTCATAGTCAACCAAGTCTCTGGGGATTATCAGGCAAAAGGGGATAACATGATCGCCTACCTGAAGCTAGTTCAACAACTTAAGAGCAAGTTTAAAGGATTTAAGATAGAGCAAGTACCTCGACAACAGAATCGTCGAGCTAAAGTCCTAGCCAAGATAGCTGCAAACGGTGGCCAGACCTTACCCTAGGGGGTCCCTGCTCAAGTGATCCCCTTATCTATCATAGTGGCAGGTAATGAGACTTATACCTTGGATTAGTAGCCACGCTGGATGAACCCAATAGTGGATTATCTACAAAAAATGAGACTTCCCTGGGCGCCCGCCCAAGCTAGGAAAATCAAGAGGCTCTTAGTCCGGTATTGCTTGGTAGATGGGTACTTATACAGGAGGAGAATATCCCTTTCTTTGCTTCGATGTTTACATGCTGAAGATGTCAAATGGACATTGAGAGAGGTTCACTCTGGGGAATGCGGGAATCACATTGGTTGGGAGGCTCTGGCATATCAGGTACTCCGCATGGGGTATTATTGGCCAACTATCCATCAAGATGCAAAGAACTTAGTACGATCCTGTGAAGTATGCCAGAATACCGCAAACTTGAGTCACCTCCCTCCGGAGCGGTTGTCATACTTTAGCTCACCATACCTCTTTGCTATGTGGGGAGTCGACTTGATCGGACCACTTCCTACTGCTTCTGGTCAAGCCAAGCATGTTATCGTGACAATTGACTACTTCACAAGATGGGTCGAAACCAGACTGCTCTCCCAGATATCGGAAGAAAATACAACAAGATTCATAAAAAATAATGTAGTTTCCAGGTTCTGTACCCCTCTCGTTATTATAATTGACATCGGCAAGCAGTTTGATAATGGCCTGTTCAAAGACTTTTGCGAGGGCTTGGGAATCGACCTTAGGTTCACTTCAGTAGCCCACCCCCAGACTAATGGGCTGGTGGAATCCACTAATAAGACTATTAAGAGGCTGTTGAAGAAGAAGCTACAGCAGAAAAAAGGCAGATGGGTCGAGAAGCTTCCTGAGGTCCTCTGGGCTTACCGTACCACGAGGAGAACGGCAACCGGAGAAACGTCTTATTCTTTAGCCTTCGAGTTTGAAGAAGTTCTCCCCATCGAGCACAAACCGACCACCTTTAAAGTCCAACATTTTGAATAAGGGAGCAATGAGGTTAAGCTCCGAGCTAGCTTAGATCTCTTGGAAGAAAAACAGGACCGAGTAGCTGATAAGGTAGCAATTTACCAGAGCCAGATTGCTAGGTACTTTAACTGGAGGGTTAAAGCCCGAAACTTTAAGGAAGGGGACCTAGTTCTCAAGAAAGTGATGTTGAATACCCGGAAGAGGTCAGACGGGGTCTTGGGGCCAAACTGGGAAGGACCATACAAAGTAAATGTGGTGATCCGCAATGAGGCATACAAGCTCGAGGACATGAATGGCCGACTAGTTGATCATACTTGGAATGCAGGTCACCTGAGAAAATTCTACCCCTGAGCAGAGGACTCTTGAGCAGGCTACCTCCGCCTAGTTTTTAATACACAGTAATAATGTACTTCTTTCTTTTTATCAATAAAGCCTGTTTTCTTCAACTATGTTCTACAGTGATTCTATATGGAAAAATTCAACAGTGTCATCCCAAGACCAGGGATTAGCAGGGGAAGCCCCCTCGCTATCTCTGATGCCTCGGACTGGCACCATCCCCCGCCAAGAAGGGTTTGAGTGTAAGAGCATAGTTGTCATCCAGATCTCAAGACCAGGAAATAGCTAGATAGCCCTCCTGATTCCTTGGTCGGGCTACGACCCCCAAGAATGGTCTGAGTGTAAGAGCATAGTTGCCATCCAGATATTGCGACCAGGAAAAACCTAGAATGCACTCCTAATGCCTTGATCTGGCTACAACACCCATGAAGGATCTGATTGTAACAACATAGTTGCCATTCAGATCTTAAGACCATGAAATAGCTAGATAGCCCTCATGATGCCTTGGTCGGTCTATAACCCCCAATAAGGATCTGAGTGCAAGAGCATAGTTCCCATCCTAATCTCAAGACCAAGAAATAGCTAGATAGCCCTCCTGATGTCTTAGTTGGGCAACCACCTCTAAGAAGGACTTGAGCTTAAGAGCGCGATAGCCATCTCGATCTCTAGACTATGAGAAAGCTATATAGCTCTCATTGATACCTCACTTGGGCTGTAACCCCCTAGAGGGGCTCGAGAATGGAAAGCTTTTTTACTTAAACTCCAATGTCCCAGTCATTGCTGGTCGCTAATTCTCCATGTATATATGGTTGCTTACTGAGACAGGTGCGAACTAGCCTACAATCACACAAGGGGACTATTTACTAAAGTCATTCAGCTACAAGTTTTTGTCAATAGTTGAAAAGCTTCAGCTAGCTATCTACTTTCACACTTAAGCAGTTTTCCTATCTTGTTACTTTTCCCAAGCTAAGTAAGGTTGCTATAGAGGCTATAACTAGATGGAGATCAGAAATGAAGCAAGTACTTGGCAATCAAAATTCGAACCAGATCTAAAGTTAAATTCCATTAATGAAATGGGGAGCCTATTCCCCGGTAAGGCTACAACAATTGAGCAGGAAGCCCAACCCCTGGTTCCGGGCTAAAAAAAAAAGTGATGATGATGATCAAGCATGAGTAAAAATGGGATGCCCACCCCCCTTTCCAGACATTCAGAACAAGCTATAAGAAGATGGATTCAAACTTCTGTGTCCTCCTGATTTCCTTCAGCTTCCCCTCCTTCTGAATGAACCTCGCCCTCTGATCCTCTTTCTGGTGATCGCTCATCCCAGATAGCCTTCTCCGCCACCTCTTCTTGAGGATGCCCCTTGATTTCCTATTGCTCAGCAGGGTCCTCCTCCAATACCTCATTGACCACCGCCATGACCTCAAGAGGTATGGTTACATCAAGAAGGTTGGCCATTGACTCTGGAATAATATCACTATGACCTCAAGAGGTATGGTTGCACCTTTGAAGGACCGCAGACTTCGGTAGGGCCTCTTTCTGGCTCCATGGGTTAAACCCTCCTCGAAGATTGTCCAGGACATGACATTGGGAAGGTCGGGATAGGTAGATCTAGAATTTCAAGCTGTTTCCCAGCTCTATCTCCAGTAGAAGGACCCACTTCGTCATTGTTGAGGCGAGACATCTCTGCAGCCCGAGACATGATTTTTTCCCTATCCCAGCCGGCGATACTGGAGAGGTCAAAGGGGAGGGGGAGGGCTTCTGTGACCTGGAAGGAGGCATAGAAATACCCCTCGCTGAAAGTGGCTTCCATTTCAGCCTGAATCTTGGCAACTTGGGTCTGTAGAGCTTGGTTCTCAGCATCCAGTGCCTTTGCCTCTTTCTTCCAATCATCCCGCTGGCTGGCTCGTCGCTTAGACCGAAGAGTTTCTTGATCAAAAGACCGCTTCAGCCTTTCGTGGTCACACTGAAGCTCAGCCAGTTGTGCTTCCATTCCCCTCTGGCTAGAGGTCATCTCCTAGACCAAGGCTCGAGCATGTGCTAACAATTCCATGGCTCGCTCAACCTCAGCTTCTGCTCTAGTTGCCCGGTCACGGAGAGAAGCTTCCTGGTGTCCCATGGCTACTTGAAATTTGAAGGTCTGCAAAGGAAATTCATGTTTGGAAATGATAAGTCAAGTTATTACATTTGAAAATAAAAGCGATGACTACCTAGGCCAAGAGGGCAGACCCCTTGGTAACTAGAATATCCACCGGCATGGAAGCCATCCTAGAGAGCAGGCTACCCGGGCAAGACTCAATAAACTACTTCAAATCCTCATTCTGACTAGCTTCGAAGGCTGCAACATGGATGGGGACCAAGCCTTTGGGTGGATTAAAGATGTCGTAATTTCTGTGAGGGACTGTTAGGGAGACGCCGTCAGGAATGCAGTATCTGGAACTCAAGCGGTTGATCGACTTTGAGTCAACGACAGAATCTGGAATGACCTGGAAGTCATAAGGAGGAAGCCTCTCTAGGGAAGGACCGACAACCGTGACTTGGTCCTTTCCAGCAACATAGACCCTATTCTCTTTACCGGAGTCCTCATCAACCAAGTTCAGAGAATTATCCGGTTGGTTAGAAAACCCAGTCCCGATGGCTACATTCTGGTTCGATCGACGATGTTGTGGGGATGGAGGAGAGTAGTCTCGGCCTAGGTCTCGTCGAGCCCATTTTCCGTAGGCAAGACTTGAGACCTTTGTGCCTTCAACAAGTGATTCAATGGAGTCATGACTAATCTTCGACATGGTAGAATAGGTTTTGGGGGTTGAAGAATTAGAAAAATCGACAGAAGATAGCAAGAGAGAGGAAATCTGAAAATTCGAAATCGAAAGAATGTGTGAGGAAATGGCAGTAAACTTGAATTTTAATAGGGGTCAGGATGACGATGATGTCGACAAAATCCTTGGGAAGGTTACCTCGAACCACGAAGAGGGCCGTAACACAACCGGTTTTCTTCAAAGAACACGCCAATCCAAGCTCGACACGTCACTTGAGTAGTTAATGAGAGGATTTTATTCGAGATTCTCAATAATTATTTCGTAGTGGAAAATTTCTTAATTAAACAAGGAATCTGACTCTAACCCCAACTCTACCTCTGGTGTTCAAGTCAGAGGAGACTTTTGTTAATAGTAAAATTTGGCTAGGGGTTAAAAAGAAATTTTCCACTCTCCTAGCCCGAATCGAAGCCCAAATTCGATATTCATGAGACCCCGGGCTGACCATAAAACTACCCCGCAGAAGCAAGGAAGGATGACTGAGCTTCGAAACTATTATGGATGAAGCAAGGCATGACCAGGTCAAGCCCTCATGCGAAAACTAGAATCTCGACTTCTCGAGGGAACTTCGGTTCCTGGGAACGGGCTCCAAACCCCCCCGAGTGAAAGCAAGGAAGGATCACCGAGCTCAAGAAGCATTCGAAGTGAAGCCCGACAAGCAAAGCAAGCTCCCTCTAGGTTAAGGTTTCCAGAGGTCAAACTTAACTCGTAGCCTAAACTGGAAGCCCACCAACCTCTTTAGAAGCCCGGTGTCCCCTCCACAGTACGAGGAGAAAAAGGGCCTCTAAGTGGATCAGATCCGTGCTACCTCCCAAGAATGTCTACAGGGACGTCTCAAGCTCTAAAGGGTCAAGAATAGCCCATCCCAAGCTCCTAAGAACAGAACCAAAGCATGGATCTGCATTGCTCTACGAGACAACAAGCAGGTAACTCGATGTCCTCCATGAAGAATCATGTCGTGAATACACACAAGATCGTATCTACGATATAACCAACATTAATTCCGCATGCATGTAAGTCAAGAGTTTGATTCCAAAAAGGAGACAAACTTATCTTCGTCAAAGATATCATCGAATCCATTATCATATCGAAGTCAACAACTTTCAAAATAACGAATCCCGCCTGATAAAGGGGGAACGGGTTCATGGGATCGTGGGGGGATATTTATGAGTTTAAACCTACTTGGGCCTAAATTATGTGATCATAACACGGCCGTCGTGGTATCTACTATTCGACAATCATGGAGTTGCCACTTTCCTATGTCCTAGAGAGATTGTGAAAGTATATGAGAGATTCCTGTATATCACGAGTGTTCAATAATAAAGCTCTCATTTTGTTATGGTCATTTAAACATTCGTTTCTATCTAAGCAGGCTAGGTATCAAAGGTACCAACCCCGGCCACCACCTCCGTGGTAGTGGTCTCGAGGGTGTTAGTTGGAATTTCTCATTTTGAGCAAATTTCCCTTTAACACTTGGAAAAAGAGGAATCAAACGTAATACAGATGGACCTCTACAAAGAGGAAAGTTGTCCGAAGATGGATGAGAAGAAGATTAGAGCAGAGATACCAACCTGGTTCAACCTGAACCCAAGGGAGACATCTCTAGAAGCTGGGAAAAACCAAGAATAGGAATCATCATATGAATTCATAATTGATGAAAGTAACCCTGACCAGACGGTAAAGTTATGGGCTTGGTTGACAACACAAGTCCAAAATAATCTGGTCAACATGTTAAGAGAATACAAGGACGTGTTCATATGAAAAAAATGATGACATGTCAGGGATTGACGCCAATGTAATCTCCAATTACTTGGAAGTCGACCTTGAGCAAAAACCGGTCATCCAGAAGAGAAGACGGTTTAACCCTAAGAAGAGTCAAGCAATCAGAGAAGAAGTCCTAAAGTTACTGGCAGCAGGATTAATTAGGGAAGTACAATACCATGAGTGGGTCGCAATGTCGTACTTGTAAAGAAGAAGAATGGGAAATGGAGGATGTATATGGATTTCATAGACTTAAACAAGGCATGCCTAAAAGACAGCTTCCTTTTGTCTCAAATAGATCAGCTGGTCGATGAACTCGCGGGAAATGAATTGCTCAGTTTCATGGACACCTACTCTGGTTATAACCAAATCAGAATGTTTGGACTGAATAAAGAAAAGACTGCCTTCACAACCGACCAGAGGCTCTACTACTACAGAGTAATACATTTTGGGCTCAAGAATGACAAGGTAACCTACCAAAGGTTGGTAAATAAGATGTTCCCGATCGGTAGGAATATGGAAGTATATGTAGACTACATGTTGACAAAAATAATTATTTCCAAAAGGCATGCGGTGGATCTGGATGAGACATTCGGGGTACTCAAAAAGTATGGAATGAAGCTCAACCCAAAAATATATGTTTTTGGGGTACTGAAAATACAATCACAATTAAATGCTCAAGGCTAACCTAGAGGGGGGTGTGAATCGGTTAGACACCTTTTTCGACTCCCTTAGAAACAAACAAAAGTTTGTCCCTATTGATTGCTTGTATCAAAATATATATATTAATTAAAGACAATTAATCAATATATAAACACAAGTAAAGTGTGATACAAATAAGTAATTGTAACACATACACAATCTATATTATAAAGAGGAAGTCAACATACATAAAGAGTTCTATCCACAATGCAAATATTAGAAAGATAGGTATAGAGAAAAGTTGACACAAGATATAACGTGGTAAACCTCCGAAGAGGAAACAACCACGGGCTAGCAGCCACCGGCAAACAAAATCCACTAGTAGATAAGACAAGTACAATCTCTCAAGTGACCTCTTTACCTAGAAACTACCCTTCTATCCTACTGTAGAAGTTGCCGCCCTATGCTCAACAATCCGAGGCTTCACACCTCTTATCAAGACTTCCTTGCTCACCTTATTTGGATCTTCACAACCCAAGGCAAGACTTCTTGCTCAACTATCCGAGTCTTTCCGACTCTAGTCAAGACTTCCTTACTCACCTATCCGAGTTCTCTCAACTCTAGGCAAGACTTCTTGCTCGACTATCCAAGGCTTCACACCTCTAGACAAGACTTCCTTGCTCGACAATTCGAGGCTTCACACCTCTTGCCAAGACTTTTTGCTCAACACCATAGGTCTCACACCTATTGTCAAGACTTCCTTCACACAAGGCATCTAAGTGATCATGAATGCAAAACGCAAACAATCACACAACATAGAATGCTATGATCAAAACATCCTATGGAAAATACTAGACATGAGCATGAATGCACAAATCACATAAAGTCTAGTTAATCATGCATGAGTAGTCAATCTAGATTATGTAAGATATGATCAACATTAATCACAAACTAGATTCATGAATATATCTAAACTTGAATCACAAGATCTGATCAACAAATCACAAGATCAAGTTTAAATCACAAAAACCTAAAACATACTAAAATCATATGACAAATTCAAATAGATTTAAGCATAAGTTCTAGAACATATTCCTAATCATAGATTCAACAAATCACATGAATAGCTCAAAGAACATAAACACATGTATTATGTGAGAATTTCGGCCAAGAGAGCCTAATACATGTGAGGAACTATTTTTCTCAAAATCAAACAATCAAAGATCACAAAATAGTCCTAGAATCAAAGCTAGCACAATACAATCCCAAACATGTGATAACATAGGCAAAATCAAAACCTAACTCAACAGGAATGATTTCAATTGAAACTCAACCTAGATTTGAAAGTATTCAAAACACAAATCAAAACACTCACAATATACAAATATATGTAGAAGAAGAAAACCCAAGGCAATTGACTAAGTTTTAAAAGAAAACTTAGAGAGAAAATCAATACCTTAGTTGATCTAGGTGCAGTTCCGTTTTTGTATGATTAGACAGAAAATACAGCAGCAAAATAAACTCAAACCTTCAGAGAAAAGATGGAGGATGAATTTATGAATACTCTCAACTTCGAATCACTCAAATCGGAGTTTAAATGAAGAAGTTATGGTGTTTGGAAGATGAGAAAAATTAGAGAGAAAATTTCTGCACACTTGATTTGAATTTCTTCTTAGAATGAAATATGAGAGGGAAAGAGTTTATAAAGGAGTGGGAGACTTGGACATGTGAAATGACCAAGAGGGGAAAAATGAAACCAAGCAAGCTTGCTGCCCGAGATGGCGCGTGGGCATCTCGGGGCAGCAAGCCTTCTGACCCGAGATGGCCACGCGCCATCTCGGGAAAGAAGACAATGCTTGCTTCTTTCTTTCTTCTTCGACCCTCATTCGCGTTCTTCGACTGTTCTCCGGCCTCCGAACTCAGAATTTGAATCCGTTTATGAATTACGAACCATAACTCTCACACGGACATGGAAATATAAGATACTCAACCCAGAAAATAATAATTCGACTCGATATATGAAGATGAAGACAATGTATGAAACATGAGTTGAAAGTGTAGTATCTTTTGACTTAGAACTTGAAATCAATAGTATGAGTAACCGAAATGACCAAAACTCAATTAAGAAAGATTTAAGACTAAATCCAAGTTCAATATCCATGTTATACAACCATATACACACACAAACACAATTCACACTAGAATGCAAACTACATAGAGATAGTTTCCAATCATGCATATTCCAAAACATGTTATTTACAAACCAATGCTTGAGCATTCATCTTCAAGCGTGTGAATGTGTTATACATGGTGCACAACGATGCAGGGACACATATGAATAAATTGTATGTGTGTGCCTATAAAGGTGCACAACGATGCAGTGATACAAATGTATGATATGTGTGTGTGTGCCTATAAAGGTGCACAACGATGCAGGGACACAAATGTAAGATATGTGTGTGTGTGCCTAAGCCTTGTAAGAGAAAGATAAGGTCTTAGTATACCTTTGTAGAACCAAATTGCATCCTTTCTCTTTGAAGACTTAGAACTTGCTTTGACTTGTTGTTTCTTCTTCCTTGAAGTTTGAATCATCATGAACCTAAACAACTAAGTCATAACAAGGTAAACATCATGTTGATATGGAATTAATGCCAAAACAAACTAAAACCTAACAATCTCCCCCTTTGGCAAATTCCATGTCAAAACACCTATACATTTACTACAAATTTAAAAATGAAAATAGGTCACAAAATCACTCCCTCACATTACAATGAGTAAGCTTCCCATAACTAATCTTCGCCAACTCTTGAACTACATCTTGATCTTCTCTTGAAGCAACCTAGAAATCATCTTAAAGCACAATGCATATACAAGAGAAAAAACAACAAATGGCAACATATAATATGGATAAGAATATACAATTAAGTCCACAAATATATGTATCTCCCCCTCAATACATGCCAAATACAAGAATTCTTAACCAAATCTTAAGACTAATTATTACAAGCCATTGAAAGTCCAAAAGTTCACAAAAACAACATAAAAAGGAAACTAAGTAACTAGCAATTCATAACAACTCTTTCTCCCCCTTTTTGACATGAAATGATGCCAAAAGGTAAGAAACATACCATGAGACTCAAATACTAGCTACTAGATCCACCAAAGAAAGATGTGTGTGTAGTTGACCTAACATAATGCTTAAGAGGTGGTCTTGAACTTGATGCAATACAATCTTCCAACACTTTTATTCTAGCATCTTGTTTTTCAACTATAGCACTAAGCTCATCAAACTTCTTCTTCAAATGCAAAGCCCAATAAGAATGTTTATGCTAGTCTCTTGACAATCAACTTGTGAACTAAAAAGTCCAAAAGTATCACATGTCTTACCCTTATCCTTATATGACATGTATGACACACATTTATCACTATACTTTTCCAAGGGTTGTACCAACATATCATCTCCACTACTTTGAACACCACGAGATAAACACAAAGAAGTTATAAACCCCGGTAATTCAAGCTTCTTATCTCCTCTAGTTGAGAAAGCCGCATTATCTAAATAAAACATAACCAAATCCCCAAGGTGTATAGGTTGATTAGTCACTAAGGCATATACTATTTTGATCTTGTCTTTATTCAACTCGGTTGAATTCGAAGATCCAATAATATTTGTGCAAATGAAAAGATGCCAAAATGCACTCAACATGTTCTACCTTTCCACTCAAAATAAGCATTGTCACATAGAGTTCTACCCATGCTATTAAGATTCTCAATGATATCAACATCTAGAAAGTTTGAATCAATATCACTAGATTGCCCAAGAAACTTGTTAATGTTTACCGGATTAACTCTAAACACAACACCCCTAACATCCATCAAAGCATCCAATAAGGTGGCACTCTCTCTATATTCATGATAAAATTCTCTAACAATAGTGTCATTCACTATTCCTAGCATGCTCACCCAATATTCTCAATTTCTATCCTTAATGCATTTAAGAACATAAGAATCTTTACATTTACCTAAGTCAATGCCTCTCTCTTGAAATATCTTCTTAGTTGCAAAGATCCCTAAATCCTTTGACCTTGAAGCTTTGGATCTCTTTGAGGTTGACTTGGCTTTCACAATGAGATTCGATTGATTTCCACTTCCTGTAACTTTAGTTCTTCCCATTTGTTCTTGTGAAATAAGATGCTATAAACATACAACAAAAGTGAGTAAAAGACAAAACAAGCTTATTAGTCACAAATATATAAAACAATGATATATGACTTAAGAATGAATCATCATGCAAGACAAAGATAATGAGTAATATCTTACAAGTATCATTAAGTCAAAATATGTCAACATGTAACAAAATGAAGCATGTGAGCATATCATAAAAGAGAACAATGTCTAGCAAACAATGCTCCCCCTTGATAAATGCTATAACTAAGATTCATAATAGCATAAGGTTCACAAGGAAGTTCACACAATCACACATTCAAGCAATTTGAAGAAATATCAACAAAATAAGCTTCATATGCTAAGAGAGATATACAAAGATTTTTCAAGTTATCTCATAATTCTTCAACAATTGCAAAGATATCATCATACTCATAAACAAAACGTGTGTGTGAGAGATATGCTTCAAAAATATATTAAGAAGTAGTTTGATAATCAACATGCAAACAATTTCCAACAACTATTCATCTTAAGCTTTTTCAGTAAAAAGTCAAACCGATTATCATCCGAATTTTTGCTTTTAAGAGAATAGAATTCAACACATGAGCGTGTGTGTGCATGTGACTCGTCATCCCATTTCTGTTTTTCAACCCGAGCTCATTTGATTTTCAACTAAACTTCTTTTTAAGCCTTCCTCCTTTTCTTTTTAGGCTTTGAATCCAAGATTTTTTTTAATGATTTCATTTCAACACTTCTTTGATTTTTCCATTTTTTTTTTACATAAACAAAAATTTACTTCATGACTGCTTTCACTCATCACAATGGTGTAGCTCTTTCCAACATTGGGTAGCTTTCACAACCAATGTGTGTAGCCCTTTCCATGAAGGTGCTTCTTGAGTTTTATGTAATTGCTGAAGCAAAATGGATACTAACCAAAGGTCATTTTAAATGTACTTAAGCACAAAAACGTCAAGGTGTATCCAATGTTAACATATTAGTAAACTCAACCTACTAGCAAAACATATAAGAGAAGCAAGGTGCAATTTTAGAAAACCAAGATTTTATGGCTCATAAGCACATGATCTAAGAGCAATAAGTAGAGACTTATTCAAGATCATTACTTATCTAATGAGTAGCTTTCAAAGAATATGAAGCTCATATTTTCAAAAGTAATGTCACTCAATATACCAAACACAAACAATCATCAAAGTTAAGATCAATGTGAACAATATCACTATTAGATCCTAAAATAGCAAATGTCAATGAGAATCATATGTATACTATACAAAATTCTCTAATATGACATGCTATGAGATGTATGTCAAAAATTGAGTCAAAAAATGAATATCTAAGAGAACATACAATAGAGTATAGAGATACCTTTTTGCACATTATATTCACCAAATATCATACTTCCGCCCTTTTTATAAGCACTCTTGCCTTGAATGTCCTCATGACACCAAGTTGACAATGTTTCACAACAAGAGTATAAAAAGCATAATATCTCAACCCAATCAGCACATATAACAAAAGAACTTCTTCAAAGTTAATCAACAAATTTTGACCATCATAACAATCATGATGTGAGATAACCAAGTTCATATCAATACATGGAGTATTCAAAGCTAGCAAGCAAGAATTCTCAACACAATTGATATATAGCCTCAAAGCTATCTCACATGTGCTTCTTATTTTAGTGAAAAGAGCACTCACCCTTGAACCACTTGTTCTTGGGTGTACCTACACAAACATTTCCAATATCATCCTTGACAACAATGTTAAATCTAGAGTAAAGTCCTTCGATGACTTGATTCACAAGAATATCACTAACACACTCTTCCTTAACATTATCAACACAAGCTTTGTCAAATTGAACAAGATTAGAATTCTTTCTACTCCACAACTTTTTCTCATGCTTAGCAAAATTATTATGTTTCTCAATTTTCAAGGCCTTAGCATGTTCAAGTTGAAGTTTAATCTCCTTATCCCTATATTCACTTCCTAATTTGCATTTTTCAATATATTTATAACACCTAGGCTTAATATGACCTATTGTGTTGCAATAATAGCAAATTGGAATAAAAGATGAGATTGTACCTTTTGGAGTTAAACTAGCTTCACTAGGAGTTTGCAAAGATACTTTGTTCGCCAACTTCTTCTTGGCTTTTGATATTCTCTTCTTGTGTGGTTTCTTAACAATCACGACTTCATCAAAGTGTGTAGGAAGTGGTGCTTCCAAAATCTCCTCTTCAACTACCAAGTCATCTTCACCACTATGAGAGTTAACAAGATTCCTAACATTAGACACACTAACTGAATCATTCACTAAATCCTTGATGGCCTCATTAGCCGTGTCTATCTCTTCCATCAATTCTTGTTCTCTCTTCTTCAAAGAAGATATCACATTATCCTTCTCAAGGTTAATCATTTCAAGTTCTCTAAACTTCTTCATAATATCACCTTTTTCACCAAGAAGTCTACGAGTAACAACCACAAACTCATCTAGTTGCTTCTTGATCAAATCATCATTCTCAACTACTTCTCTTTGAGCATTGTCTCTAGCTTCTTCAAGCTTTTCTATCTTTTTCAACAACTCATGATTAGTAGGTATGGAACTAGAGCTTCCATCATGATTTGCATCAAGGTTCTTGTTAAAAGATATTATACTACCAACATCTAGTGAAGAATGAGAAGCCGTTAGAGCTACAAAGTTGCTCACCAACTCTTTATCACTAGAAGACTCACTACTAGAGCTCTTATTGTCACTAGAATTATCATCACTCCAAGTAGCCACCAACACTTTGCCTTTCTTGTCTTTCTTAAATGGATTCTTGGTACACTCACTAGCAAAGTGACCAAAACCTTGACAATTATAGCATTGAACCTCTTTCTTGTTCATGGCTTGACTATTCTTCAAAATCCTTGGAGATGATGTTCTCTTGACTCCTTTTTCCTTAGAAGACTTGCCTTTAGGCTTGGCATTCTTCTTTAGAAACTTCTTGAACCTTCTAACCAAGAGTGCCATTTCTTCATTTTCATCATCACTCTCTTCCTCAATAGCATTGAGAGCAATTCCCTTACTCTTGATCTTTGGCTACAAGCACATCTCATAAGTTTGGAGAGACCCAATCACCTCATCGATGTTCATACTATCCACATATTTGCTTTCCTCAATGGCAGTCACCTTTGATTTAAATCTCTTAGGAAGAGACCTAAGGATTTTTCTATTTAAACGCTCTTTTGAGATAGGTACTCCAAGTGCTTGACATTGGTTAGCTATGTTAAGAAGCCGGAATTGAAAGGCTTCGAACTTTTCTTCATCACCCATACTTAAACCTTCAAATTGTGATGTCAACATTTGAAGCCTTGATTTCTTCACCGCTAAGGTTCTTTCATTAGTAACTTGGAGAGTATCCCAAGGTTTCTTTACGGATTCAAGATTTTAGATGTAGGAGAATTGATGCCCATCAACTCCTCCAAAGATGGCATTCATAGCAAGATGGTGCCATTTTGCAACCTCAAACTCATTCATTGTCCATTCACTCCTTGGCTTGAGTATCATGTTTCCATCCGCTAAAACCTTGGTAGGAGGACTATAACCTTCTTCCACTACCATCCAAGCCCTTTCATCAATACAGCAGATGTAGGCTTTCATCCTCAACTTCCAATACCCATAGTTAGTACCACGAAGTAATGGTGGCTTAGTATTTGAGGCTCTTTCCGCCATTACATCATCTTGAAAACCCATGACTTCAAACGCCTTACAAAAACAACCATGAAAGTATCACCCACTAAGTGCAATCTAGTGTCCTGCTCTGATACCAATTGAAAATACAATCACGGTTAAATGCTCAAGGCTAACCTAGAGGGGGGTGAATAGGTTAGACACCTTTTTCGACTCCCTTAGAAACAAACAAAAGTTTGTCCCTCTAGATTGCGTCTTTAATTAATATATAAACACAAGTAAAATGTGATACAAACAAGTAATTGTAACACATACACAATCTATATTATAAAGAGGAAGTCAACATACATAAAGAGTTCTATCCACAATACAAATATTAGAAAGGTAGGGATAGAGAAAAGTTGACACAAGATATAACATGGTAAACCTCCGAAGAGGAAACATCCACGGGCTAGCAGCCATCGGCAAACAAAATCCACTAGTAGGTAAGACAAGTACAATCTCTCAAGTGACCTCTTTACCTAGAAACTACCCTTCTATCCTACTCTAGAAGTTGTCGCCCTATGCTCAACAATCTGAGGCTTCACATCTCTCGTCAAGACTTCCTTGCTCACCTAATCCGGATCTTCACAACCCAAGGCAAGACTTCTTGCTTAACTATCCGAGTCTTCCCGACTCTAGTCAATACTTTCTTGCTCTCCTATCCTAGTTCTCCCAACTCTAGGCAAGACTTCTTGCTCGACTATCCAAGGCTTCACATCTCTAGACAAGACTTCCTTGCTCGACAATTCCAGGCTTCACACCTCTTGCCAAGACTTCTTGCTCAGCACCATAGGTCTTACACCTATTGTCAAGACTTCCTTCTCACAAGGAATCTAAGTGATCATGAATGCAAAACACAAACAGGCACGCAACATAGAATGCTATGATCAAAACATCCTATGGAAAATACTAGACATGAGCATGAATGCACAAATCACATATAGTCTAGTTAATCATGCATGAGTAGTCAATCTATATTATGTAAGATATGATCAACATTAATCACAAACTAGATTCATGCATATATCTAAACTTGAATCACAATATATGATCAACAAATCACAAGATCAAGTTTGAATCACAAAAACCTAAAACATGCTAAAATCATATAACAAAGTCAAATAGATCTAAGCATAAGTTCTAGAGCATAATCCTAATCATAGATACAACAAATCACATGAATAGCTCAAAAGAACATAAACACATGTATTATGTGAGAATTTTGGCCAAGAGAGCCTAATACATGTGAGGAACTATTTTTCTCAAAATCAAACAATCAAAGATCACAAAATAGTCCTAGAATCAAAGCTAGCATGATACAATCCCAAACATGTGATAACATAGGCAAAATCAAAACCTAACTCAACATGAATGATTTTAATTGAAACTCAACCTAGATTTGAAAGTATTCAAAACACAAATCAAAACACTCACAATATACGAATATATGTAGAAGAAGAAAACCCAAGGCAATTGACTAAGTTTTAAAAGAAAACTTAGAGAGAAAATCAATACCTTAGTTGATCTAGGTGAAGTTTCGTTTTTGTATGATTAGACACCAAAAACAGTAGTAAAATAAACTCAAACCTTCAGAGAAAAGATGGAGGATGAATATATGAACACTCTCAACTTCAAATCACTCAAATCAGAGTTTAAATGAAGAGGTTATGGTGTTTGGAACGTTAGAAAAACTAGAGAGAAAATTTATGCACACTTGATTTGAATTTCTTCTTAGAATGAAATGTGAGAGGGAAAGAGTTTATAAAGGAAAGGGAGACTTGGACATGTGAAATGACCAAGAGGGGGAAAATGAAGCCAAGCAAGCTTGCTGCCCGAGATGGTGCATGGGCATCTCGGGTTCTGCCCTGAGATGGCCAAGCGTCATCTCGGGAAAGAAGACAATGCTTGCTTTTTTCTCCTTCTACCCTCCTTCTCGTTCTTCGACCGTTCTCAGGCCTCCAAACTCGGAATTTTAATCCGTTTACAGATTACAAACCATAAATCTCACACGGATAAGGACATATAAGATACTCAGCCCAAAAAATAATAATTTGACTAGATATATGAAGACGAAGACAATGTATGAAACATGAGTTGAAAGTGTAGTATCTTTTGACTTAGAACTTGAAATCAAAAGTATGAGTAATCGAAATGACCGAAACTCAATCAAGAAAGATTTAAGACTAAATCCAAGTTCAATATCCATGTTATACAAACATATACACACATAAACACAATTCACACTAGAATGCAAACTACATAGAGATAGTTTCCAATCATGCATATTCCAAAACATGTTATTTCCAAACCAATGCTTGAGCATTCATCTTCAAGTGTGTGAATGTGTTATACATGGTGTACAACGATGCAGGGACACATATGAATAAATTGTATGTGTGTGCCTATAAAGGTACACAACGATGCAGAGACACAAATGTATGATATGTGTGTGTGTGCCTAAGCCTTGTAAGAGAAAGATAAGGTCTTAGTATACCTTTGTAGAACCAAATTGCATCTTTTCTCTTTGAAGACTTAGAACTTGCTTTGACTTGTTGTTTCTTCTTCCTTGAAACTTGAATCATCATGAACCTAAACAACTAAGTCATTACAAGGTAAACATCATTTTGACATGGAATTAATGCCAACACAAACTTAAACCTAACAAGTACCATATAGAAAGTTCCTCGGTTTCCAAGTTCATTAGAGGGGGATTGAGGTAAGCCCTAAGAATATGAAGGCGTTGGAAAAAATTAGGTTCCCAATTACCTTAAAAGACATTCAAAGGTTTACAAGTTGTTTGGCCTCATAAAACCGATTCATCAGCAAATCAACGGACAAGTGTTTTCCTTTTTTCAAGGCCATAAGGAAAGGCAAAGGATTGGAATGGAATGAAGAGTGCAAACAAGCCTTCCAAAAGATTAAGGAGTATCTAGGCAAGGCCCTAATCCTATCAAAGCCATTGAACGGAGAAGTGATATACTTATACCTATCAGCCACAACAATGGCTACGGGGTCAGTGCTGGTCAGGCTAGACGAAGGAATATAGAAACTAGTGTATTATACCGGCCTTGCTACCAGTAGAAACAAGGTACTCAACTGTAGAACAAATAACTTTAGCATTGGTGACTGGAAGAAGAAAACTGAGACCTAAATTCCAGGAACACAAGATCGAGGTCTACATAGACTATCCCCTCAAGCAAATCTTATCCAAACTATAAGTGTTAGGAAGACTGACAAAATGGGCAGTCGAGTTGAGTGAGTTCAATATCATTTACTTACCAATGGCCACAATAAAGGGTTAGACAGTGGCAGGCTTAATCGCCAAGTTCACTGAACCAAAAAACGAAGTGATTAGAATGCTTAGAGACAAAGAAACGAAAGCTTTTCACTAGCAGTTACATGTCGATGGGTCATCAAACAGGCATGGCAGCGGGGCAGGCATTGTGGTAACTACCCCGGAAGATGATCATGTATAATATACTTTGCGGTTTGACTACAAAGCTACTTATAACATGGCCGAATATGGGACATTGTTGGCAGGACTCAGGGTTTGTACAGTGCTGGGAGCAAATGAGTTAGAAATATTCAGTGATTCATAGGTCATGGTCAACCAGGTTTTAGATGAGTATCAGGCAAAAGATAACAACATGGTTGTTTATCTAGAGATAACTAAAGCCTTACTCGGGAGGTTTAAGACCTACAGAATCACTTAAATCCCGAGAGAGACAAATGGGAAAGTCGATGCTCTGTCAAGATTGGCATCAACAACTACAGGCATTTGGTCTAAGACAATCCCAATGGCTCACCTCAAGAAACCCATCATCAAAGAAGAAGAAAAGTTAGTGGTCGAAGTAGTCGAAGAAGGACAAATCACCTAGATGATCCCGATCAGAAAATACCTCGAGAATGATACACTCTCTAAGGATATAACTGAAGCAAAGCACATCAGATATACAGCTGCTCGGTATTCGATGATTGGAGGAGAACTTTATAGACGAGGTTTTTCAAAATCTCTGCAAAGGTGTGTCAATCCAGCAGAAGATAGTAAAATCCTAGTAAGTATTCATAAAGGGGTGTGTATAAACCACACTGCGGGAAAAAGTTTGGCCCATAAAACCCTTAGACAAGGTTTTTATTGGCCAACCCTATTCCAGGACTCACAATCATTGGCAAAGAAGTGTGATACTTGACAAAGGAATGTAAATGACAACAAGCAGCCACCCGAACACTTGAAGAACCTTACCTCACCTTGGTCGTTTGCAATGTGGGGACTAGACTTGATTGGCCCAATACCGACAGCGGCCAAATGGGGCTCAAAGCATGCCATTATAATAGTGGATTATTTCATGAAATGAGCAAAGGCAGAAGAACTTGTGCATATAACCGAGACCTACACAACTAGCTTTGTAAAGTGGAATATCATCTACCGGTTTGAGATCTCGGATGCAATCATCATTGGTAGCAGGACCCAGTTCAATAGTGACAACTTCAGTAAGGTGTGCCGGGACTAGCATATCAAAAATTACTATGCCACACCAGCCCATCCTTATACAAATGAGCAAACTGAAGCTTTGAACAAGATCATCAAGCATACCTTAAAGACCAAGCTTGAAGCTAAAAAAGGAACTGGGCAGACAAGCTACATGAAGTACTCTAGGCTCACCGAACGACCGAAAAAACCTCAATAGGAGAAACTCCATATTCACTGGCGTTCTGGACCGAGTCAATAATCCCAATCAAGGTAATCCTTGCTTCCTTAAGAGTACAGTTGTATCATCCCGACGTAAATGTGGATATGCTAAAACAAATCCAGGATGAGTTAGAAGAAAAAAGGGACTCGGGAAGAGTAAGAAACACAACATACCAACAAAGGGCATCCAGATACTACAACTCAAATGTCCAGATACGGAAGCTTCAGCTCAGGGATTTGGTTTTCAGAAGGGTATCCTTGAATACAAAGGAAAAGGTAGCTAGATCATTGGAAGATAAGTCAGAAAGACTCTATCACGTGGTCTGGGTTAGCCAACCACGAGGTATATCATCTTGCCCGACTATATGGGGGAGAGTTACCCCGACCATGCAATGCCTAGTATCTGAAAACTTTCTTTCCATAAGGGATTCATTTTTTATTTTTCCTTACTTTTGTTTCTCTTAACAATTACACATTAGAGTTAGCGCTAGTTTTGTTTGTTTCTAATGAATTGTTGCTTTTTCTAGCATTTGATTGAAGTTATCTATAAAAGTCCCCTCGAGGGAAGAATTCCAAAAAGATCAAGAAAAGTGTTCTAATTTTGCCTTTGTTTACAAAGACAATCTCGTAGCACCTGAGATTGCTAACACCAAATGGGTGCTCGGGTGTTATAGTGAATTGGCCAAAAGCATATGTCCCAAAGATAATGCACACTCACCGAAGCTAACTGGGTCTACGAAAACACTGTTAGAACTCCTTCAGGTCATGGTACCTGATGAGATGCGTAAAAAGTTGAATGGGAAAAGAAGATACTCATACTTAAATAACTGTCAATAGAATATTGAACAACAATAAGTTAAGTTAATGAGATATGAACTGACTGAGTCATGATAACACTGGATTTTGAGTCCCCCTTCTTATTCTTATTGCTAAGTTCTCGGGTAAAATCAAATGTTGAATGGCTCGATTGAGTGTTTTTGTAGGATTTTGTATTTGGGGTATCATATAGGAGATATGAGTGAAGTTAGGACCCAAAAGAGCTAGAAATTGGAAACTTGGACAAAAAGGCATGAGCTGTCGCGGTCGTGGAGCGTCATCACGGGAGACTGCGACACTACGGGCGACATCAGCCTGTTTTAGGAGTCGCCCAAAATATCGCTTGGAGAACATGTGCAAAAACTAAAGGAAGCGACATGTTGCGGTCTAAGTTTCGTCATGGGAGACCGCAACATACCAGGCGACATCAACTTTTCTAGCCATTGTCGCTCGAGGTGTCGCCTGAAAAGAAGACGCGGAACGAAGAAGTGAGGTGTTATGGTTGAGTTGTAGTCATGGACAACCGTAACATTCAACGATGCGACAGTATGATGGTACGCATTTCTAGGTTGATTCCTGACCTATTTTTGGACCCATATAAATACCCATATGAGTTTTTGGTGATGTAACATCAACCACACGAACTGTTTGACACTTTCACCCCTCCGTTACCATCCTTAGACATTTTCCTCCATCCATCCATCCATCCATCTTGGAATCTGGGAAAGCAAGAAGAGGAAGCTTACAAGTCAAGGAACCTCAAAGACCAACTTTGGTTTCTTCTTTAACTCTTCTTTGTTTGATTTCTTTTCCTTGAGGTGTAACAAATTTCTAAGTTAGGGGATTAATGTAAACCTGTTGAACAACTCTTTGTAATCCTATTGTGTAATGATTATTAATTAAATACATTGGTAGTCTCTTTTATTGAAATACTTGCTCTAATTCCTTCACTTATATTCAAACGAGACCTCAATGAATGTTTGTGTTAGGATTAGTTAACTTATGATGTTGAGGGTTAGATGTGGGTGACCATTCCATTTAGTCCTTCACTACAAGCTTAATAAGGAAGAAAATTTCCATATGCATGACCATGCTATGTGTGATTTGGTTTAGAGTTTTTAATTAAAAACTAATTCTAACCATTGCTCATTACAAGACCGTGTGTGAGTAATAGGAAAGATTAGTTGTTTCATGAAACAAACCCTATCAATTGGATTTAAATGCTTTAATGAGACTTATGGATTACAGTGAGAAGTTTAATTAGGTTGCATTGATTCCCTAGCATTCTCTCATATTCATATTTTCGTGTGAGCTTTTGTGTAATTTAGTTTATTGCATTGTTACATATTAGTGAGTTAAAATACCAACCCAAGACAAGCATTATGCCATTTAGTTTTCATGCACTTAGATTAGGATTTAATTAGATTAGTTGGTGTTCAACTAGTAGAATCACCGATCCCAGTGAATGAATTTTTCTTTAAATTGATTAAGATCAAAAAAACTGTAATACATTTTGGAGCCGCTGCCGGGGATCGGCGTATATTCATTAGTTGAGCTTAATTTGTTTGATTTAGGTAGTGTGTGTCATTTTATTTTATTTTTTTAGTTAGTTTTATTTTCATTTTTTTAGTTTCTTTTTACTTCGTTGGTACTTCTGTTTTTGGTGTTTAAGGGCAAACATGGTGTATGACGTGAACCGTCAAGGTAGAGAGATGGTATTTTATGAGACGGAGGATGTCCAAGCCCTAAATTTTCAAAGAGGAAGAAATGATCCATATTCTAACTCTTATAATCCGGGGTGGCGCAATCATCCCAACTTCTTATAGTCCGACCCAAACAACACTTTGAATAACCAAACTCAGAACTACCAAGGCCAAGGGTTAAGTGGACAGCAATGGAACAACTCGGGTAATCGAGACGTGACTTCATATCAGCCGGCCTAGGAAGAGTCTTTGGAGGACATTATGACTCCCTTGCTCAGAGTTCACAATAGACATATCAGAACTTGAATAATTTCATTCAAGCAACCGGACAAAGGTTCACCAACTTAAAGGCATCGGTAAAGAAGTTGGTGACACAGTTAGAACAAGTAGCTGACACAATTCACAGGATTAAACAAGCTAAGGCAATGACAGTTCTGAGGAGTGCCCGAGTGTTAGACACCGGAGATACAAGTGGAGAGCCTAAGTAGAAAAAGGCTAATGAATCGGAAGAGGAAATTGAGGTGGATACTTTGATAGAATAAGAGGAAGTAGGAGTAGAGAAGATTCCTGAGAAGAATTCTCTTTTACATAAGTCACCCGATCCTTACATTCCACCGGTTCCATTTTCAGGAAGGTTGAAAAAAGTCACTAGCTCAGTTGATTACTTTGTTGTGGATACACTCCTATTAGAAGACTATTCTAAGAATCCAATTGAGTATTTGAATGAAATCCTAGCACTCTTTGAGGACAAGGGTGAAGAAGACAGACATGTCAAATAAGTTTGTAAGGAAGATGCATCCTTAGAGACCAAAGGGCTTAAGAGTGAACATGAGTATTTAATGAAGGAAGTGGAAACTCTTAGGAAAGACAGGGATGAATGAATAAAAAGGACGAAAGATCTTGCAAGGCTAGTAGAAGAGCAAGAAGAAAACTTTACCCGAAGCACTCGAAAGATGCAATGGCAAATTGAACAAAAGGACAAGGAAATCAATGCCATCAAGGAGGAGCTGAGTGGAAAATAAGTTGCTTTAAAGGTAGTAAAATTCAATGAATGTGACTACTTAGTGGAGCTTGAAAAGGCCGAACGAACAATTGAAACCTTGACCAAGGACCGAAGCATAGATGAAGAAACTCCGTAACTCCACATCATCAAGAGAGATGCAAACCATCCAAGTGCAAGAATTAAGAAGACCAGAGGTTGTATGTCCTATTTTCCTTACATTTGTCATTTTTACCACACTAGGGTCATAAAAAGGCTCAATGTGTTGAATTTATGGAAGTGTGCAAAAAGAGACGGAATATGCCTAAAGGAAGGCCAAGGAAGATGCAACAAGTTTTGGTCTGAAAAGACAAACTTGACAAAGCAAGAGACACTATCATTGATGGGAACCTTACTTGGTTGGAAGTGATAGAGCTTCAAGAGCCGTAATGCTCTCACCACGTCTTGCCTAGATGTTAAATAGTGCGCTTGGTGGGAGGCAACCCATCTGGGTATCTTTCATTTCGATAAATTTTAATTTTGCATAATAATTGTGAATGGTAGTGATTCTACTTCACTTCTTAGTCTAAGTTGATCCACACCTTAATTAATAAAAAAATAATTGTGTTGAAAGTGCAAATGTGTGGACAAACATAGGTTTAGGGGTGATTTTCATTTTTACATACAAGTCTAGTAGATAAGTTAAGCTTTCCAGACCTAATTGTTCCAGCAAATGCCCTTGATATGTTTATTGTTGAGGATGTGCGCAGATTAGGCCCTTAAGACCATTGAAAGGCCTCAAAAAGAAAAACATTTCAGGTATGTCGCGGTCATGATGTCGTCATGGACGACCGCGATTGTTCCACGCGACAATAAAAAGGAGTTGTTGTCGCCTATGGTGTCGCATATGCGTCGCTGCTGTTCCAAACGCGACAATTCAACGAGGAAGAGGTGGTATGTCGCGGTCATGATTTCCGTCATGGATGACCGCGACACAAACCATGCGACAAATTCAAAGGGTTTCTGTCGCTCGACGTGTTGCTTAACATGTCGCGTGGTTGCACAACCGCGACACTAGGATTTCAGGACCAAAATGAAGATACGGTGTATCGCGGTCATGATTTTCGTCATGGAAGACCGCGACATTATGACCGCGACAGGCACTCGCTATAAAAGCATCAGTTCGTGGTAGGGCAGCCTGTCATTTAAAATTCAAACCTCAATCGTGACCAATTCTCCCTCTACGCGACATCGAAGACTTCCAACCCACGTAATCAGTATTCTTTCTCCTTTGAACTTGTTCTAGATCAATGTTAATTCCAAATTCCCTTTTTTCTCACACTTATATGATTCTAGGTCAAATTTAGGGAAATTGTGAATTTTATTTTTAGGGTGAAAGATTGTTGTGATCATTATTTAAATTAAAGTATGAGTTTTGGGTTGTGGAAACCATATAAGCATTTATTTTTGTTGATTCCGTGATTATTGGGTGATATTGGTTGAAAATAGTGAAAATTGAGGCACATTTGACCACCACCACCACCACCTCATTATTTGCTTTGAGTTGTTCTTGTGTAGCTAGACTTGTTTTGTTTGTTTTACTACTTTCAGTTATATTTCGTACTTGTTTTAATTACTCTTATTATTTGATTTCTATCGTAGTGGTACTTTTGATTCATTTCTTTTATTTGTGTTTAGAATAAGGGGTGTGCGTCGTATTGTGTTATGGTTGATGTTTACTTGCCTTGGGGAGCTTACATGCCATGTTGATCGAGCTTTTGTGTGTTTTCTTTTTATTTCATTTCCGTGTTGTGTTTGTTATGGTATAGGCGCCTTTCTCACCGGGCTCTCATTGTCAACATTGGGGACGATGTTGAGTTTAGGTTTGGGGGTGACAACGCCGTTGTTTTATGTTTTTATTATTTCACGTATTTTTTAGTCCAAACTTTTCAAAAATAGGCACATGGCCAAAAGGTTTGGGCTTCACGTAGCTTGAGTGTGATGCTTTGAGTGTGTGTTTGTGTGAGAGTTTATTTATGCATAATGTGCTCGATTGAGCATCTTGTTGTCACTCTAGGGTCTCACTTGCACTTCATGGGCTTATCCCATCCTTTTGTGTTCAAGTTGAGGGGACTCGGTGCTCAAGCACCTTGTTCTAATAGTAGAGATCACCTAGTGAATTCACAAACACAAGCCGTAAAAAGCGTATTTAAGTGTTATTATTATTTCATCTTAAACACTTATCTCGTCACGTGCATCATTTGCCATAGGACATCACATTGCATTATATTGGTGGATTGGTTGATGGATACTTACATTCCCTTGATAGATGAAATGGTGGAAATGATTTTAGGTAGTGTGTGTTTAACTACTCAATGAACTTTTTTTTTTTTTAATTCCAAAGAGCCCATCATCACTAGGTGTGTTGTTATCTTTTCTCCTTAGAATATGTTAATATGTGATAATTCACAATTTTTTTGTAATAAACTGACATTGAACAACAATATTAACAGCATGTACAACCCAGTTCAAAAAATTAAAATAAAATTAAAATATCAAGCAACAACAAATTCTAATATTTTTCTTTGAAAAAAAAAAGTGATCTGGACAAAATAAAGTTCAAAAAATCTAAAAAGACTAAAAATGAAAAAAAAATACCCAGGTAAAATCCAGATATGAATACCTGGGTACTCGACCGGGTCTTTTCAGATCAGGTACCCGGGTTGTAACATCCAGGTTTTTCCTGTGTGGGTACTCAGACTCTCTAAACCCGGCTACCCGGCCCAGGCCCATGTTTTTGCCATCTCTAGTTATGCAACAACAAAACAATATCTCGTATAATGTTATCTATATCACCATTTGAGGACCCAATTTTATTACACAAATTTTCAACCCCCAAAAGCATCCGATCTATACAGAAAAGAAGCAGCCTTAGTCTAACAGCCATCGCAAACGCTTCAAAAATGGCCTTCGCTTTTGCTATCTCCACTCTTGAAAACTATAGCAGCACCCTCATTCACAATCTCATGCTTATTTATGAAAACAATACCAGCACCATACTTTCCGGAACCTGCATCAATATTTACTTTGAAGCAATCATGAGATGGAACTGTCCAGGCCTTAACCGAATTAGTACCAGCCACCGCAACACTCCCATCATCTACCCTAAATTCAGAAACAAGCTCATCAGCACAATCCCAATAACTTCTTAGCACACGATAATCATCACCATAAAGCAAACGTTTTCTTCTAAATCATAACAGCCAAGCAGTGACAATAAAATGAACCACAACCTCTTCCTGGTCAACTGAGTCCAACCACAAAATTATATCAATAAAACTCAGCCTCTTAAACCCAACTACTGTATTCTCTATTGACAAGAAGAAAACAATAACAAAGGATCTTGCATTTAAATTACATAAGATTTTTCCTATTTTCTTCGTTTTCAACATCACTTGAGAATGTTCAAGGTGAGTATAATACCATACTGTGATTTACTATATATTTTTTTCTGCCTACTTGGCCCGAAGGTCTATCCTCCGCTCCCACCTTGGCTCCTCGCTCTCACCAGCCATCCCATGGAAACGGACGAAGAAGGTCAATCTTTCAACAAGAAGAGTCCTTGTTCAGGGTACAAATTTTAAATTAAAGGAGATAACTGGCAGGGACATATTAGCAGCAAATGGTGAAGATGGTGCATCAGAATCTGGCTTTGCTCGTCCTAATAACAGAAAATCAGTCGGACTTCATTCAGTGCAGAACTGTTTCTTGGGTTATTGCGCATACATCAAGTGGTGTATGTCCCTGCCGCTTATTGCGCGTAAAGTTAGGTTTTAACATTTATATATATCAGAACACTTGACGGTTGTCTAATTGATTTATCTGAACAATGCTGTCTTTCTCAGTAACGTTGTTTCTCAAAGGTCTGTTTGGTCTAAAACAAATATCCCATTTTCCATTTGAGAGGGCACAGCGGTTTTGCCCATTTTTGTTCGGTGAAAGGCAAGCAATACGTGTTATTGTATTGTATTTATATTTTAAATCTAAAAATCACCCATTTTCATAATTCAAGTCAATGTCATGAAAACACTGGAAGCATAAAGCATTTAATTACTTATATTGAAACTAAAGCTTAGAACGGACAATCAAACATAGGAAGAAATTAAAATTAAAGCAACGGTCCTGAAAACAAACACACAGAGACATTATTCCAAAAGAGAACCATGAGGCCAGGCAAACATTGCTGCATATATCTAGAGCAGGTCTTTAACTTTGAGCCAGGAAGGTCTAGTGCTAATATCATCCCACCAAGCGCTCACATGCTTCCTCTGTCTTATCATGTACTCCTTCCCCATTTCACTCACCAGCCTTTGTGTAAAGGGGAGGTTACTCAGATCAGCCGGGCTGAAGAAATCACCGGCCAAGTACTTGCTCTTCGACAGCCTTTCTTCGTATAAGTCCATGACTTTCCCCAGCTTCCCTTCGCTCTCCTTAATCAAATTCTCATCTGCAGTAAAACCCATCTTGGAAGCAAACAGAATCTGAAGTGTAAGGGTGTATATTGGTGGGTGGTAGTTGTGTGCCTCCACCTCCACCCATTGCTCCACAAGGCCTCTTTCTTCTATTGTCTTCCCAAGCAGATCAGTTCCCTGGTCCTTGTATTTCTCTGCATAGTACCTTATGATTGCCCGAGATTCTGCACATAACAACATTTGTGGGGACAATAACAAAATCACAAAATATGTTAAAATTCTATATATATATATATATTTGCAGAGTAAAAACAGAGAAAGCAATGGATGATTGAATTATCATACCATATAGAGTACAGTCTCCATCTTGAATGACAGGAACGGCTCCAAAAGGCTGTGTATTTGATAAGAATTTTGCAAATTGTACAAGAATTAATCAAACCGTCAACTGACAAACAATGATCTCAAATTAAATAAACATATTCCCATCAAACTTGATTTCATTTCCCATCAGTAAACGCATCCAGAATAATTTTTTACTTTTCCTTAGGTTAATAACATAAAATTCCTGTACTGTTGTCAAAAATAAAACAAAGCAACAGTTAAGGTACAAAAAATAAAAATTAAAGATTGCAAAAGCTCCGGTTGAAGATGTACTCCAGATGTACTGAAAAATCATCACTTTCTCAGGAGATCCTCCACCACCGGTGGATTACACTCACAAAATTTATTTTATATTGAATTATAAAATAAAATTTTACTCATTTTGTTTATAAACAAATTTGAGTGTAGAAAAGCATAAAAGGAAACCTGTAAAGCGAGGTAATCAGGCTGTTTGTGTTCTCCTTTTATGAGATCAACAGGGACAGTCTCGAAGTCGATCCCCTTCTCAACCAAACAAACCAGAACTCGTTTTGTGGATCCGTACGCTGGGCCGTACACCTTCACCACCATTGTTTATTGTCTATTGGAAGCTGCACTCACCAGAAAAGCTAACACTTGAAAATGATTTATAGAGGTTATTTAAGGGTTTAAAAAAAACGCTATTTGGG
The DNA here is from genome assembly GCA_032871835.1 of Dipteronia dyeriana. Taxonomy (NCBI): domain Eukaryota; kingdom Viridiplantae; phylum Streptophyta; class Magnoliopsida; order Sapindales; family Sapindaceae; genus Dipteronia; species Dipteronia dyeriana. Next base: position 35,068,622 of record CM065295.1, on the reverse strand, counting down.
ATGGACCTTTTACAATCAGCACCGAAATAATAATTCATGATTAAAATGCACTATTTTAAATGACCAAATAAAAATACTCTTGAAAAGTTGGTTTCTTTCTTTCGTTTTAACCAAAAGCATCGTCTTGAAAAATTGACGGCAAACTGACGATGGTAGGATAGTGTTAAAGTCGACATTTAAGACGATATTACAATCCACAGTGGTAAGTAGTTATCGTTTTTGTTGTTGATAAGTTAGGTTTTTGTTGTTGATAAGTTAGGGCTCGTTTAGCACAATGTATTTGATTGTATTAGACTGTATTGAATTGTATTGTATTGGATTGGATTGTATTAATATTAATATTAATATAAATATATGTTTGGTGATACAGTGCATTATAGCGTATTAAGTTATTCGTATGGCTGTATTGTATTTTATTATATGATATTTTCAAAAAATGAGTTAATAATTAATTTTAAATAACTTTACCATGAATAAATCAATAAATATTTATTTTAATTGAAACGAAAAATTTAAATAAATAGTATTTTTACAAATAAAATAAATATTTCCTATATAATTTTAAATTATAATAAAAATATAAACAATATAACACATATTTCATCAATATTCCATATTAGTTGAAAAACAAAGAGGAAAAAAAAGTGTTTTTTCTAATGCAATACAACTTAATACCACCAAATATAATATATTAGTTAATACTATGTTTGTTGTATTAGGCGATTAAAATGTATTAAAATAATATAATAGTGTTTTCATCAAACACGGTATTATATTGTTTTATAACATTTTGAATGGCTAACACAATACAATACATGCCAACAAACATGGCCTTAATGTATTAGTTTAATGTTTAGTGTTGTTTAGACTTGTATATTATGTTTGATTTGTCGATCTGAGTATGGTTGTGGTTAGATTATTTTATATATTTGAAAAAATGATGTAGATGATGATGCAAATCTGAGTTTCCAAGAGTTTTAAAATTGTTTCCTAGCCTTTTGTAAAAAAATTCGAGCCTTTTAAATTGTTGTCCGAGCTTTTTTGGTTGAGGTTTTAATATTTGAAAAATGAATGTAGAGACGATGAAGATCTAGGTTTCCAAGACTTTTAAAACTGTATCCGAGCCTTTTTTTTAAATTTCCAAGCCTTTTAAAGTGTGGTACGAGCTTTTTTGAAGAATATTAGTTTTGTCAATTTGAATCTCCGAGACTTTGTATATAGTGTCCGAGTAATTTTTGTGAGTTATTTTCGAGCATTTTGAAAATTAATTTATTTTTGAACATTTTATATCTCTGAGATTTTCTTTAACGTGTACAAGCCTTTTAAAGAAGTGTCTGAGCGTTTTGTAACAATCTCCTAGCTTTTTACAATGTGGTTCGAGCTTTTTCCAAGAATATTAGTTTTGTCAATTTTAAATCTCCGAGTCTTTGTAATTAGTTTCTGGTACTTTGTTAGTTGTATCCGAACCTTTTGAGTACATGTCCGAGAGTATGTATATATTGTTCGAGCCTTTTAAAGAAGTGTTTGAGCCTTTTCGATAACTGTTCGAGCCCGTTTACATAACTGTCCGAGCTTTTTAGAAAAGTGTCTGGGCCTTTTAATTAAGTTTCCGAGACTTTTAGATAAGTGTCTGAGCCTTTTAGATAACTCCACGGGCCTTTGATTTAATTGCCCTTTTAGTAACTTATATGCTTATTTTCTGTGAAAATGCAGATGAGTAATCAGCTGACGGATTTGCTGAAAACTTTGACGAGAGAATGGTACGAGGGAAAAATAACTCGGCACGACCATTTCAATGACATTCGAGATATCGACGCCGCACTGAACATGGAACCTAAACATTTCACGATCAAAGACCGACGACGTTATACGGAGTCTTGTTTTGGTCATTTCCTGTGGATGCATTGGGAGATGAAGTATTCCGTGGGCATTGTCCATCGGCTGCTTATGCACGAATTGCATTACAATGGGTTGAAGAATGAGATGTGATTAATGTTAGGTTGTCATTCAATTTGGTTCTCTAAGGTCGAGTTCTGTCTCATCAACGGATTGAAGTTCGGCGTGATTCCCGACACGACGAGGTATGAGACGGTAGAGAACAGGATACACGAGCGGTATTTTAGTGGTCGAGAAGAGGTGGAATATGAACAGCTGAATGCTTTTCGTGGCTTGGTAGATTTGAGCAGCAATACGATGCTGTGAAGTTGTGCCTACTGTATATGTTGAACTGAATATTGATGGGGTTAGACGAGAGAGAGAAAATTCTAGTATGGCAGATCCAGCTTGTTGAGGTCTTGGTCCCTTTTGATGCGTTCCCATGGGGTGCACACGTATACAGGCAGTCCATTTTTGGTTTCAAGCATGCGTTGGACGGTTGACGTGAGCTGTTCGAGAAACACCAACAAGCAAAAAGCGTTGAGCTACACACCACAGAGTCGTACAACATATACGGTCTACCCACACATTCTTGGTGAGAATTTATAATTTCAATATGTAATTTTTTTAATATGACTTATATAATTAATGTATTCGATTCTGATCGTAATTTCGGTTTACACAGATATTTGCGTTTGAGGGATACCTGAGCTTGGCACCCAATTTAGGACCCGTAAGAGATTGACTTGTACCCCCGTATTATGAAATGGGAGTTGAGTAAGCAACCAAGTTGGTAATGATTTTCACAGCTAGGGTAAATATCTATTGTGTTATTGTTTAAAATTATTAGTATGTATACAATTAGAATGGTCTAACTACGATTTCAGATGTTTGTGAGGACTGCATTGGTGTCGACGGTAGCTGAGAGGGCTGAACGGTAATACGAGGGCATAGACGAGGGAGGCAGTCTGCATACGGTCGTCGATAGAGTCGACATTGTGGTACCGAATTTTGTACGCCATACGATTTTTGGACCCAATGATACTGAGGGTTCAGAGCTGGAGTAAGGTGCTGAGAGTCCTCTGAGGCACAAGGGTGATACGGAGGGTTTGGAGCTAGAGTTTGCCCGTGGGAGTCTCTTGACGCACCGACGGGTTCGATTTAGGATGCTTGGATATACTAGTGAAGTTTCGTAATGCATGATTTTTAATTGAAACGAGTGTATGGTTTTAGTACAAACAGTTCCAATTTTCTTTCAGGACCATTTGGAACGTAAAATCCAAAATGTGATGGATACCGTCGTTGCTTTACTAGAGGATCTTCGGAAGAGTGATGAGGAATGAGATAGGAAACATAGAGAGAGGTGATGGACTTTCTCTAGGGGCGGTGGGGTTCGACATCATAGTTAGACAGGGATGGTCCATTGTCCCATGACCCCAGACTCTAGACCCAGAGATAGAAACGGGTGTGGTAGTCATGACAAGGGGACATACCCAACCACCGGACTTGAGATACAGGGTACAAGAGTTGAGGCGCAGGGTATGGGGACTGGAGTTACAAGACGATAGCAGAAGACACCTATCTAAGGTTTTCCAGAGTTTCACCTGCTTATGGAGGTCCAAGATGTGGATACTTCTGTTCATACCAAGGACCACATAGCGGACCCGTCCGGTCCAGCGCTTTCTAGCCCTCCATCCGATCAGACTGGACGGAATCTCTTATCAGAACACACCTATTTTTTTCCACACAACGGACCCCTCCAGATGATTTGCGCAGCGCACTTCTTCACCATATCCCAGTGCACCCCACAGATTTAACCCCACAGGTCGATCTTGTTGCAGCCCACCCAGCAGTTTGATTGGGCCCGAGTGAACCCCATTGCCACATCTCAGTGCACCCCACAGATTTGACCCCTCCATTAGATCTTGGTACAACCCACCCCACAGTTTGAGTGGGCCCGAGCGTACCCATACATGGGGATAGAGTTCCTCCTCCCACCACCATACCCTAGTGGATAGGTAGCTGGCTTGCAAGCGAGGCTGGCAGTTGTTAAGACCATATACTGACCCATATCGGTCGTAGAGGCCAAAGACACGGCCATAACCAGAACATGAATTCCTTTATAATGCTTTGGTAGACGTTGACCAGCTTAAGGGGTACAAAGAATACAAGAGGAACATGATGGGGAAATTGTAAGTTAACACTTTGTATCATATTGAAACACCTCAGTAAAATTATGTGGTTTTCTAACTTCCTGTAAAAATTGCACAGACGTGATGTAGATCTACTGGAGCCAGTCCATGTCACTTGGTTCTAGCGGTTGTAAGAAAACTTCATAGAGTTGTATGCCACGGTACGTTTGTTACTTGAATTGTCTTTTACATTATGGTAGAATACTAACAAGGTATACTGCTTATATTTTCGGAATATGGACGCATAACTGCACATTTTACGGAAATATCAACGAACATACCCCACTGTCTACAATCAGAGGATGAACTTACAGAATTCTCAGTTCTTTGTAAGTGTTTATAATGTATTGGTTTCGTATAAACGTTTTTTTTTTCGTGTTCCTAACTTTTTTGGTAATTTATTTATATACAATCATTGTTGGAGTATCAGTGGGCGAGAATCATGCCTCGTGATGCTACGGGGAAAGTTATGACAAAAAACTGGTATGTGTTGAAGTATAGGTGGTCGGCCGAAGACCATACAACTTTACGTGGATTGGCATCGCCAGGAAACCAGCTATGACACGAGGTTGACATGGTGAGTGTTATGCAGTTGTGGTTTAAATGTTTTTAATTAAAAAAAATGTTATTTACCTACAGGTTCTGATACCGTGTAATATTGGCTACCAGCATTGACTCTTGGGGATGGTCGACCTCACTGATAGGAAGATCCACATCGTAGACCCCTTCAGACAGGAAGTTTCTATGCAGATCAGGAAACAACTGGTTGCACCATTGAGATGGATTTTGCCCTCCACATTGCATCAGATGGGGTTTTACAATGTGAAATTGAGCGGCCAGTTGAAATTTGCCAAGTGGAATTGGCCCTTTATGGTAAGCCTGGTCTCTACATCGCACGTGCCCCAATAGAGTATAGGGTAAGACTGTTTGAACATCATATTAACTTAAAGTTGGTTTTATTAACATTCTTTTGTAACTGTTGTTTATGTCGTGTATTGCAGGGGTAATTGTGGTGCCCATAAGTTGAGATTGATAGAGTAGCTACTTGTAGACAGGAATGATTTCTATTGGTCAGAAGATAATATGAGCACCATTAGAGAGAAGACGGTTGTGGAGGTTTTTTGTCACTCCCGACCACAATATTAGTTATAGTTATTGATGTACAAAATTGTTATACTAAAAAAATTATTCATTTTATTCTTTATTTCAAGTGTTTGCAATTAAAAGAACAACAAACATTACGCACCACGAACAAAAAGAAAACTGGTAAATAACAAGCCCATTTAATTAAATAATAAGTTAATGGACAAGTCATACAATTACAAATAATTAAAATGACATCAATAATAAGGCTGGAGGTCATTCCACGATAGAATCCTTCTTAGGGCACGTCTGTTTGTTGTGTCCAACTAAACGACAGATGCTACACTTACGACGGTATTCCTTAGGAACAACCTTGCTCGGACCTTCATTAATCAAAGGCGGATTAGAACACCTTATACTGTTATGACCTGATTATCCACATCTTCTACACGATTGTGTGGTTGTCCTCTCCGAAGACGAGGCATGTCGACCCGTCATTGGGCATCTAACTTGTCTCTTGGAGATTGGATTTAGGACCACCCCACAACGATGTCCCAGGGCACTACCCATGAAGAGGGATGACTAACAGTCATAATAGGAACCGAGAATGCATCAATAAATGTTTGTCTCTTGTAGTAATCCACACACAGATATGAAATCCAAGTTTCACACCCTAAAGCAACAATGGAAACAGTGACGCTCACGTTTCGGTAATATAAAGCGTAAACTGTAACTTGTAATGTACTTTGCCTCTGTGAGTGAGTGAGAACATGAAAAAAGGTTCATTAGAAATTTTTTACATGTGCAAGTCTTCTGAGCTAAATCAACAGTCCACTACTTTTTTGGACCGTTTGACAGAGAATATGTTCCAGTAAACTAAATTAACGGTCATATAACCGTACTTCTCAACACGTTTCAAGATCATAAGATGTGTAACATTGGTCAACTGATGATGCATGGACTGTTCAACTCGATTGCGATTATGAAATCATATCTGTAGCATATTCCTAATGAACTCTGTCGAGTATACTATCAACATAGGCAATTGTCGTACGAATTTTAAGCATAAGTTTATGCATTCTGTAATATTTGTTGTCATCACCCCGTATCTTCTTTCAGGACTGTATACGAGACCACTTTTGTGGACCAGTAATATCTACATAATTGAATACATTCTAGTGCAGGTTACACAACTCTTCCATGTGCCGGTTATATTTCAATTCAGTGTACGATCTGGCTGTTTTGTCCAGAATGGCAGCGGCATCCTTTCTGTGAAATCACTTCTTAATATTTTCAGAAAAGTGCCAACAACATATGATATGGGTTGCATAAGGGAACACTTTAGAAATCCCTGCTTCAATGCTTGCATGTCGATCGAAAATGAAAATCAGATCATTTATATGACTAAGGGCACCCTTCAAACAATTAAAAAACTACTCCCATGAAAGATTTTTTTCTGAGTCGTCGTATCTAAAGGCAATTGGATACACATGTTCGTTCTCATCTTGTACAGTTGCAACAAGCATTTTACCCCTGAATCTTCCCTTCAACTGGGTACCATCAACTGCAATAACTGGATGCATACACCTCCAAAAACATCTAAGTGAGGGACCTAACGACATGAAAAATACAAAAATTTACCATTGTCTGTGCACCGTAAATCAGTGATTGTGCCACGATTTTGTTGCTCCAGAACGTAACCAAACGATGATAGTAGTTGGAAGCTTTATTCTTGCATTCCATAGGCCCGTGAGAATGTATAATGTAGGACTTGATGTGCCTTACTGTACATGATTTAGATGCCATACAATATTTTCATATCGACGATTATATCCTTCAGACGCATGAGATGACCATTTTGTTGTTAAAGTCTAGGTGCAACAACTTCTCCAATTATGACTACACTAGTTTATCAGTGGCGAAGGTGAATCTCCTTCAAGGGACAACTGTGTTCGTTGAAAAAACTTCATACTTAGGAGTACGTCATTTCATCTCTCTTCATTGCTCTTAATTTCCACGTACAATTGTCAACCAAACAAACTAGATGCAACGTTGTCTTATTAGACCTTTTCACCTTCCATTCAAAGTTCTGCTGCATTGTAAAACGGCCAACTAGTCTCTTCAAATCCTTTTTAGTCAAAAAAATTGACCTTTATAAATCATGCTTGTAGATTCTTCGGATGTCAACGTGGTACTTCTACCAATACCAAACGAGTATGAATCTGCTCTGGGAATCACCCATGTCATGGTATTATCAAAATCACCCATAGTTACTGTTAGAATTATGTTCGATAGCAAGAGTGTAATAATATATTTGACAATGTTTTCATATTAATAAAGTGATTTCTAGTTTAACAAATCTTATAGCATTTATAGTTTAATTATTATAATTGTCAAAAGTAAATAATCATAAGGTCAAAAGACTATGAGAAAAGAAGAATTGTTCGTACATCTGGATATGTATGAGGTAGACACAATTCTTTAGTCAGTCTTGAATAATATTCACAACTTAAGATAAAGGTTGGGCGTCTTTACCTTGTTAAAATTGTAGATTCTTTTGCTAGCATTTGAATGGGATCAAATGTGTTATGATGAATCTAAAATCATCAACATGTGGTGTCTTTGGGCAAAGGAATCTAGTGCACTAGGTGCATTGAATAGGATCATAGTGATATATTTTATCTAGAATCGTCAATGGAAACATTTTTTACTTGAAGACAATTGGAGAGTCTATCTCAATCCTGAGATAAATGATGGACTTACGGTTGCAAGTGTTATCATGTAAGCTATCAATGAGTATGATTATATAGTGTAGTGTTTCCTCGATAGTTTGGTGGTATTCATTTGTTAATCGATAAAGGACTTCATTTATAGATATGGACATCGTGGCTCCATTTATTAAATGAGAGTAGAATATCATCATATGGATGTTTTGAGATATTGAATATTGAATATTAAATCTTAACGTTAAGTTTTCAATAGTGTTTATTGAAATATGGCTTCTTGACAAGTTAAAATAGCTAAGTTCAAAATGTGGTCATATGAGTAAATATTGTAACTTGAAGAGCTATAGGCGGTTTATGAGCTCTTGGCGATTGTTGATATTCTTTACGAGGATACACTTTCCTCATTAAGATTGTCTAGGGTATGAATGAGCAATATTAACTTATTCTATCTTTATTTATGAGTTTAATTTTAATTCTTTAGTGGAATGAACTAAAATTAATAGATCGGATCTAAGTGAATCATTTGTTGATTGTGATTAGATTGTCTATTGGAGCTTAAATTAGATAGCCCGCCAAGATCCCCAATCCATATGAACTTACATGGATCACTTGATATATTCTACTAGACCAACTTATGGGTCCATCTATAATTGTATTAAGGCATGTAGACTTGTTTCTTTTAGTAAGAATGAGTCTAGTTCACATGTGGACTTTTTATTAAGGTTCAATGGATTTAATAAAATAGAAGAAACAATATTGGCCCATATATATTGGCTTGGACAGCTAATGCTATATATAATAGCTTATTATATTGTTTTTATTTTATTATTTAATTAAATTGAAATTAATTAATTTGTTAATTAATTATTTATTTAATTAAAAGTCAAAATCTTTTTCCTAATAGGAGTAGGTCTCCTATTGTCATATTATTGTTGGTAATATGATAAATATCAAATACTATCTTTGATAAGTAGATAAATAAAATAATTTTTTTTATCTAGTCAAATTAGGAAGTATTTGATTTCTATTAGGATTCTAATTGACAATTGGTCAAATTAGGAAGTTTTTTATTTAATCACAATTTAATTTATATTCAATAATTGGTTATTAAATAAATACAATTTTTAAGTTGGATTAGGAGTCTTGGTGAGTAAAAGAAATCCTCTTTTTAAGAGGACTGAATCGTAATTTTGATATCAGTCTTGGTGAAGTAGAAATCTTCTTTCTATAAGGATTTTTGGCCACCTATATATACTCATATATATAAATTCAACCAAGACCTAATTTTTGGTGTGAGAAGTTGTTTTTTATTTGTTATAAAAAAATAAAAAATAAAAAACTCGGTCCAACTCATTGTGTGAAGAATTCAGCTAAGCATAGAGAAGAGAGAAAATGTTTTTTGTTTTCGATAGTGCACTAGTATCCTTTACATTAAAAGGTTTTATGTACAACATCGAATCGGGTTCACGCAAGTTTTGATCAAATAGATTGATAATTCACAAGTGACCGAACGTTCTTGGATTTTCTCTTGGAAGATTATTGTGACTAACAAAGAAGAAGATTTTGTTTATTTTCATCCTCAGGTATACAATTAAAAAAAAGGGAGCCCACACTCCTAGGTGATTCACGTTCGTGATTGGATTGGAAGATTTTACGGATTTAATTCGGCGCTAGTTCAATCGTCACGAGAAAAAAGATACGATACTTTTAATAAACATCAATGAATCTAGAGTTAAGGTCATTTCTATTAAAGGGAAAAAAAAATTAAATATACTAAACCCTAATTTTACGTTTCCGCCACGTTTTGAACCTATTTTTCCCTACAGTTACATTACGCCCGGCCTCGCAAGTCCCATGCATATCTACTTCAATGCAACTCCTTGTACACGTTTTCCATGTGTTTGAACAGACTCTTCAAGAGTGTTCTCTATTATTATCTACCAGATCAATATTTGCCTCATTATCCACCTCATGGTTTGGTCTAGGGTTCGGTTCAGTGTTTTGCTAATTGTACATGTCTTTGTGCATCTCATTGTATTGCTCATTGTACTGCCCATCATTCATCTCAATTTGACAACCAAACACATCGCCGAATTGAGGTCCAACTATGTCTGCATGGTCAGTTACTACTGGTGGGACATCATCACACATATTCTCTAGACCTTCGGTCCCACTCCTTTGTGTGAACACTTGGTTGCTTCCACTAAAGGATATAAATTGTTGGGTGTTTTCTTGAGCAGGAATATCATTACCTATCATATCTTCAACTGTCCTCTCAATTAAACTAACACATACTATAGGGATCACACGATCTTCCCCTGGCATAAACTGAACATCATCTTCATTTCTTATAAATGTTTGACATGTTGTGCCAGGAACGATTGATATTGACCGTAGATCAACACTATATTTGTTTACATCATACTTCACAACAGTATGCACGATCGCCAACAATTCTTCGTAGGTCATTTTCTTTGACACATACATTCCTAGGTTATCGGATTCTACAAACCTCTGACTTCCGTCGGGTAACCGCTCTCATCGTCCGTTGTAAGATATTTCTATTCTCACCCGATTCATTCGCCTGTCAAATTCATCATCACTTACTATTATTAAAAGAAAAAATAATTAATTTTTGTCATAGATGTCTGAATTCAGTTAACAGTAGGCTCATGGAAAGTTTATACAAAAGGCTCGGACATAACTTCACAATATCTCGGAGTCTTTACTAAAAGGCTCGGAAACTTTACACAAAGTCTCGGAACCTTTACAAAAAGGCTCGGAACCTTTACAAAAAGGCTCGAAGACTTTCCAACTATTCTCGGAGACTTAACTAATAAAAGGTTCGGACACTTGACACAAAGTCTCAGAGCCTTTACAAAAAGACTTGGAGACTTCCCAACAATTCTCGGAGACTTTACCTTACTGTGTTGCTGAACACCGAATTTTTCTAAGTGCTATAGGGGATTTCAATTATCAAACAAGTTCAGTGTAGAGAGAGAGGAGGTACTTAGTTGATCAATGTTCCAAGTGTGGAGATGGAACCACAGACATAATTAAAAACTAATTATTTAAGGGCAATTTCGGTAGTTCATTATAATATGTGTCTTTTAAACTTAACTTATTAAAACAGTGAGTTGGGTGCAATGCATCTTTAAAAAAGTGATATTTCTTACCATTTCCACCTTACTTTCACTACATTTATATACAGTAAGAGGAGTGGAGGGATTGGTTGCTGCTAAATGCAATCCTTGTGTTTGCAATAGAATTCAAATCATCTGTTAAGAAAAGGCGTATCAACTTGTGTCTACCAATAAAATTGAATCATATATACACAATCATTTATATTTAATTATTAAAAAAAAACGTTTACACTTGGCCCCATTTGGTCTATTAGACATAAATTGGGACACCCTTTTTAATAGGGGTGTACAAGGTCCGATCCAATCCAAACCAATATGATCCATTTGACTCAATCCAATCCATTGGATTGGATTGGATTGAAGATTCTAAAATCCATCGGATCAGTTCATATCTTAGATATCCTTATGAAAACCCAATAAATCCGCCGGATCCATCAACATATAAGGCTTAATTTATATTGTGCTAATGTATTTTGTTTTATTCATATGAACGAGCAAATTTGGTATTAAATTATGTTATGTTAAAGGGTTATATTTCAAACTTTTGATGATATTTTAATGTTTGTATTTAGAACTTATCGTTAAAGTTTTTTTTTGTTGAGCTTTAAATATGCAATTATGTGTTATTTTTATGTTAATTATATGTTTGTTGATTTTATTTGAAATATGAATAATTATTGATTTGCTTAATTTTAAGAATATTTTAACTTTTATATATTCATAATTGTTTTATATAAATCCGATTCATTAGATTGGAACGGTTTTAAGTAGTGTGTAATAGATTGGACTCCGTTATAAGATTAGATCAGATTAAATTATAATTTTTTAAATTCAATCGGATATGACAAATCTAAAAGATCCAATCTGCACACCCCTGATTTTTGACAGGTTAGATGGCAAAAGTCAATTTGTAAGCTGTACTGACATGAATATTTGGAACTTTCCTTTAGATAAATAATCATCAAATTAAATGGTTTTGTCATATACGGTACTATATATATATTTTTTGGAAGAATAAAAAGCCTACTGTCATCCATGACTTTACGAATGAATATTTGGAACTTTCCTGGCTGAATAGACTTGTGTTATAAATGATGTGCCTAATCTTTATTCACTAGGGTCCACAGTCCACACTTGCCACTTGATGACACGTGTAGTTTGATCTCCAGTTACTTCTTCCTTGAATAAATGTAAGTGGCTTACAAACGAAATTACAACAATCATCCACTTTTTTCCTACCGCTCTCTCTCTCTCTCTCTCACATGTATCTCAATCTCTTTATTTCTTCATCTGTTCTTCATATGCTTTTCATTGATTTTAAAACATGTTTTCAACACAAAAAATCTATTATGTAAAAATGATCTTCTGATAGATGATTTACTCATATCTCAACATTTTGAATCTATATTCAGTTCCATATAAAAAGATGGATTATACCGTCAAAGGAACCCATATATATAGTTCTCATTTTGTTTATTTTGAATCATTTATGTTTATATATATATCTTACATCTCAACATTTTGAATATATATTCAATTTTGTATAACAAGATGATTTATGCCGTCAATGAAACCCATTTATATAGTTTTGGATTTGTTTATTTAAAATCATTTATGTTTATGCACATATCATACATCTCAACATTTTGGATCTATATTCATTTCAGCATAACAAGATGACTTATGCCATCAACGGAACCAATATATATAGTTCTGGATTTGTTTATTTGAAATCTTTTATTTTTATGCACATGGAATTGTTTAATTATACGCAATATATAAGATTGGCTATGACTGTGTCGACAGAGACTGACTACGGCTGTGTCGACAGAACCTATTATAGTTCTGGATTTATTTATTATGATTTTATAATATTCATATTATTTATTTATACGAAATATATGAGATCGGATAGACCAACTAAACAGAACTTAAAGTTCTTGGAATTATGATATTTAAGTTGGTACGATTTTGAAAACCGATGAGAACCTGGAGTTTTGGATCCAGTGTTATATACATGAATGTCATATGGTATGATTTTGAAAACCTTTGAGAATCTGGAGTTCTGGATCCAGTATTATATTCATGAAAGCCATACTTCATTATTTGAAACTTGGGGTTTCAAACTCATTTAGAATAGGAAGTTATCTCATATATATGAAGTGATATATTTACATGTCATTGATTTGAGAAAAATGATATAGACATCCAACAGGATGCTGTAAGTATCATAAAATGAATTTAAGATACTGACGAATAATGAAATTGGAAATAATATGTTATCCATTTCATACACATCCATCAGGATGATGTGAATATCGTAAAAAGTATTTAAGATCCTAACGAATAACGAAACTGGAAAAAATATTTTATCCATTTCACACTATCCAGCAAGATGTTGTGAGTATCGTAAAAATGATTTAAGATCCTAACGAATAATGAAATTGGAAATAATATTTTATCCATTTCATACTATCCATCAGGATGTGAGTATTGCATAAAGGATTTAAGATCCTAACATATTATTCATTAAAAAAAAAGGATTTACACATCCAGTATGATGTTGTGAGTATCATAAAAGGATTTAAGATTCTAATATCACGTATAATAAGATTGTAAAATATATTTATCCATTTTATACTTGCTCTTGAAGTAGCAATATCAAGAGAGTAAATTCAGATATATTTATATTCATGAGATATCAAAACATACCTCAGGAGTGGATGCTTATAAATGATAAGAGAAAATAGTTTTCAGAATAAACCTATTACAAAAAAAGGGGAGAGATTATTATCGTTGCAAATGAGATATAAAATAACATTACACTTAATGTCCATAAAATTCCCAGAAGAGAAATATACGTCTCGCCGAGAGTGCAACGACATTTCAGATGAGATATAAAATGACATTACATATAATGTCCATAAAATTCCCAGAATGGAAATATATATCTTGCCGAGAGTGCAACGACTCATACGGTTTCTGTGGAGTCAGAAATATTTTATGAATTTTACTTTACTCAGAGAAAATGTTAATATTGTATTAGGTCCAACGAATCTGATAGAAAGCTCTAAAAGAGCCACGATATTTTTATCAAACGATACTAAATTATGTATCAGGTTCAAATGGATCTGAATTAAGAGTAACAATGTTGTTATCAAACAATACTAAATCATGTATCAATGATACTTGATATTATTCAAGCAGAGCATAAAGAAATGTGTTTAGTTTAAGGGCATATAAGGTAATATCATATCAGATCCATCGGATCTAATTAAAGGCTCTAGAAGAGCCATAATCTTATTACGAGATGGTATTTAATTGTGTATCGATGATACTTTATATCATTCAAGCAGAATATAAAGGAATCTGCTTAGTTTCAAAGATACACGGAGGAATGGATATCGTATTAAAACTATGAGTAACGAGAATGTTTAATATATGTACATTACTTCTCATGATTAAGGACAGAAACTCATTACAAAAGATGTGTGCTTTATCATCTGGATTATATTACACTGTTATAAAGAGTGTTGAAGTTTATGCAGTTATGAATCTAAAGTTTCCATATCTAAAAATGTTTGTACTTTGGCGTGAGCGTATCGATCACCCATGATCTACAATGATATGTAGAATCATTTGAAAATTCTCATGGATATCCATTAAAGAACCCGAAGATTCTTTATCCAATGAGAACTTATGTACTACATGTTCAAAGAGGGAACTAGCAATAAAACTATCTTATTCTAAAATTGGTTTTGAATCCTCATAATTCTTACAAATAATTCAAGGGGATATAGGTGGACATATTCATCCATAAAATGAACCCATTTATTATTATATGATTCTAATTCATACATCAACGTGATAATCACATGTTTGTGTATTATCAAAACATCTCCATATTACTAAATATTTGATGAATATTGTAAAGCAGGTGGGAACGATGTTCAACATTTAGATTTCAAATATACTTATAATCAGAACAGATAAAAATAATCGCTTATAAAACGTCTCCAGATAAGGCCTCTATATCATTATGAGATTAATATTGAATTTAATTAATCTGCTATTACATCATTTAAACTTCTGATAGTTTATAGTTTTATTCATAATCTGTATATTATCATACTGATTAATTCCCAAATGGGAAAGTTTCTCGTTACTTATATACAAAATAGAGATATCAGTTCGGTTCTGTATATATATGTGTGTCTCATTTTAATCTTTTTATCTCTCAAATACGAAAGATAATTGATCATCAGATGATTATTTATCAGTTACCTGGTATAATAAAGGTGAACAAGATTTTATAAGTTGCTATTATTGGAACTCCGTTAACTGGTAACACAACAGAAATAGGTTTTAAATTTTTTATACAGATCATAATTGATCTGGGACCAGTGAACTTGGGATTGTAATTATTTTTGGAACTAATACATACAATATGTAAACATAGGAAATTGAAATCAATATTAAGAAGAAGATAATAGAACCTTACCAATGTTTGGAGGCTCCTTCACTTCTTGTAATGCTCCATGTTTGAACCACTCGATCTTCCTCGCTATATCCCGAAACTGGTAACTGCGTGTGGGCACGTCACAGTCTCAGAAAATTGAATTGAAGATGAAGATAAAGCAAGAAACTCTTTCTTTTGTATCGGTGCAGAACGCTTGCGCATAAAATATTTTCTCTCTTTTTGGTGTTATTTCACACATGCACTTGCATAATATCACACACATGCGTCTCACGCACATGCGTCTCACGCACATGCATTGAAGCTAAAATCAATTAGCTGATGAGTGTGGGTTTGGTTTTCTTAATAGGGGTCTTGCTACGGTACAAATAAAGGTTATATGTTGTACCGTACAACATCACATTTAACAAGTTTGAAGGAAAAAAATAACACATATAATTTTTTTACCTGATACCTGTTACACCGATTCTATCCAAATATATATAATAGTGTTTCAGTCTCCTCTCATTCTAACCTCTGTTGCTCCAATATTTTGTCTGAACCGATACCTGGCTCTCTATCTCTCTTGGTGTCCCTCCATGATTTGTCTCTCAATCTCTGTTGGCGTCTCTCCGATGGCTTCTTATCCATCTCTATGGTGTCTCTTCAGCAGCCTCTTCTCCATCTCGATGGTCTCTCTCCAGATGCAGCTCTATCGTCCTCTCTATTCTCTGTAAAGGTTGTATCCACGACTGTAGCATCTCAATCATCGATATGGGTGTTCAAGTGGAATGTGAGTTACTATTGTTTGAAGATTAGGTTTTCTTATAATTTGTTTATTTTGATTTGTGATTGAAAATCTATTGCTATTACTATAAAGATTAGGGTTTAATCATGGTAAGTGTAACACTGAATATTGGTCGGTGGAGATTGGTACAACTCAATCACCGGTTTGGCCTTCTTTGTTTCTCTCTCTTTCGTGCTCTCTCACTCTAAAGACTGTGTCTCTTGAACTGTAGTGTTCAATTTGTGGGTGTGAACATTGAGTGTTGGTGGGTGGATAGTAGTGCATATGAATCATCGGTTTGGTGCCTAAATTGGAAGGTAATTTACTGTTGTTTGAATTTTAGGGTTTCATATAATTTGTTTCTTTAGATTTGTGTTTGCAAATCTGTTGCAATTTCTCTGACGATTAGGGTTTCGTAAAAAAAATGTCACTTTGGCCCGTCTTTAGTGTTTTATATGGCATGGTAGCTGAATGATAGCTCGCAAGTCTCGCAATTTAGTATTGGTTGTTGGTCTGATAATGTGTTTCATGTATTTGCATATCAGTTGGTTGACCTTGTTCCCCTGATTATATTTTTTCTGCTATGCAAATTGACATTATTAGAATATTTGAAGAGTATGGCCTGCAAAATGTCAGTTTGTAGAAACTTTGAATGGATCCTGTTTCATTTCTTCCTTTGGATCCCAGAAACTGTGTGTAGCTTCACTTGATAGACGGTGTAGGTTTATGTGAAGGATGAATTTTGCTTGCTTGCTTAGTCTTTGTAGTTATGAGATTTAGAACAACAAAGTTTGAGTGGTATTTATAAGTAGTTGTCTTTATTGTATTTAAGCTTGCAAGAATCTTTGAGATGAGTCTGTGGTTGATTTACATGATTACAATTGGAATTGGTAGAGTGAAACAGTACTGCCAACTAAATACTTATTCCTTTCACTGCTCCTAACTGGTTAATAATGTCAAAAGAAGTGAAATAATAGGACACCCTACTTTTACCTTTCAACTGTCTATATCCTTGTCTAGTCTTAACCCACTGCCAAGTTTACCAGAACAAAGCAACCTTCTCATACTGATTCTCAATGACGAAAATATCTTTCTTAAAACTCCTTTTTGCCAAAAAATTCCCCACCCTAGCAAAATGCAAACTTCATATAAGGATAAGGTAATATATGAAGTTCAGTTTTAAGATTATAGAAGTAAAAGTTTTTTTTTTCTTTATATTACCTAAGGGATAAGATGAGGTTGTCTGCAAGTTTCTAACAAGTCACAGCTCATGTTATTATTAATATCATGGGTTCCGATTATATATTTCTTTTTTTGTGTTCCTCTGCTCCAAATATAATAGTTGTTTTTTAATTGAAAGACTGCAGTCTTTAAGCCAGTGTAAAAATCTGATTTTAGGTGTTTGTTTGATAACTGTAAACATTATTTATCTTTATAGGTGTAGGTTCAGGTTGTGCCTACAATCTTGCAATTAACTACTTTGGGTGATTTTCTTTAGGATTTTAAGTTATCCTATAAAAAAAGAAAAGAAAAAGAAAAGCTTATAAGAATTTATTTGACGTGCTCTGTTGCTTGCTGGACTGATCTTATTGTTTTCAAACCTTTAACTTCACTCGTATGGACATTTGAATCATGTAGTAGGGCCATGCTACTGTACGCCTAAGAAATAAGGTTGTACCATACGACCAGGTGAAATTAATAAAAAAAAATGCAACCCGCGACCGGTTACACCGATTATCTCACTCAAACAAAAGACTAGTCATCTCTTCACTGGTTGTTTCAGTTAAACACAACTCTCTAATAGTTGTAGCTGAAATTTTGGCAATCTTAGTTGTTTATTTTATTGATTTATGGATGATAATTATGTATTTGATGTGTTTATGGTGATTAATATTGTTTGGCTTGGTTGTAGGATGATTCCCCACAAGACCAAGCGCGGAGCTGCCACCCTTACTCATTTGTAGACTTATGAAGGAATTCCTCCTTCATATGACAAGATAAAGAGGATAGTCATTAATGATGCTCTTTAGTAAGTTTATGTGATTTTGAGTGTCATTGTTTGCTTATGATTTTGCATTTCCATCCCTTTTGGAACTTTCTTCCATTCTTGTATGCATTTAAATTGGCTGTTTTGAATATCAGGGTTTTGAGGCTTCAAAAGGGACACAAGTACTCCTCGTTGGGAAGACTTTCTTCAGAAGTCCGGGGAACCACTATGACACCATCAAGGTAAGAACATACTTGCTAGGCTATCTTTTAGCTTAATTTGATTTTCTCATTAGTTGGCCATAATTATGTTCTTATCTCTTATGTTGAATTATTTTTTCATTTAGTATGTGGTTGAATCTTCAAAAAACTATGATTACACAACGGTATTATTATTCATGGAGACATGCTCTGAGCCAGGTGTCATCGATCCTTCTTATTTCTTCAACTTGTAAGTGTAGAGCCAGTCCTTGAGAGCTTCAATGGTGGTTGCAACTCATGTGAGAGCAGGCCAGATTCGACAATGGACCCACTTTAGAACATGGTAAGCTTTCCCTTATTTAGTCCGCTTTAAAATTTTGCCCACATCTTTTGTTGTTTGTGTTGTTGAGTTAGTTTTAGGTTTTAGGATCGTGTTTATAAGTGGTGCATGATATTTGTAGTTAAATTGGGTGTTTATGTTTTTTTTTTAACACATCCACAAGCATACTTGTCCATTTATTAACACATCCACAAGCATGCTTGACACGTCCTAAAGAAGTGTTCATACTCCCAAGTATAAAAGTGTCATAGTAATAAATTAACCGGTAAGACCGGGTCGAACCACAGGGAGATTGTTCACTTGTCCTTGTATAATTAATTATCTAGATTAATTACTAAGCTTGTTATAAAATGAAAATAAATTAAAATTAATACTGGGGCTAAGGGGTCCACTGTTGATAATTCGAATATGATCCAATTATTAATATTTAGTCCAGATTAATGGGATGATATTCCACTCCACTGACCACTCTCTAATAGATGTGGGTAAAAGTACTCACTTTGCTAGACAATATCTGTCTGTTTACAGTGAGTCAAAAACTCCACAAATATCAGAGAGGAGGAAGCATAAAAATAATAAACTTACCAAAATTAGATCATATTTTCCATACCAATAGTATTACCTTTGGCCCCAGCTATATAAAATTAGCCAGACATAATTACTAAAAAATAGCTATTTTATTTAAACTGAGAATTTGAGAACAAAAGAGAGAATTTCACAAATCTAATATCAGATTTGGATTCAGAATATGAAAATTAGGGGGGAGAGGCCCTCTATTTATACAAAATACAGATGAAAATTGATCATCGGATGAATTTAGAATAGAGCATCCAGATTTCGCCATGTCATCAGTGAACAGTGAACAGTGACAGTGAAGTGAACAGTAACACATCCGTGAGTGAATAGTGAAAGTCAAATGTGAACAGTAAAAGTCAACAGTGAACAGTGAATAGATAACATTACGAAAATGCCTTTCGTGGTCTTCCTAAGGTTTTTTGATATTCTAAACTTGAAAACGATATTTGTTTTGCCATCTGACTTCTCCATGATTCTAAATTGATCGAATTACCTCTGAAATACAAAAAAAAAACACTGATTACTACACAACACATTTATTTAAACGAACGAACGAAATTATATCTAAATTGGGGAATTAATCATATTGGAAGTATAAAATGATGATATTATCCCTTAGTAAACATACAATTTTCAGTGTTAGCCCCTAGCAATTAAAGCGAAAATAGTAAAAACTCAAATTCAAATCTCTAAACTACCAAGTAGACAAACTCTCCCATACCTCTTTTCTCACCCTTTGACAACCAGTCATCAATTGAGTTATCAATCAAACTTTCTTGTGCTCAATAAAGATCAATACGATAACTATGAGATTCAATTGAAATCAAGCAACATTTTCATTCCGAAATCTCACTAGGGCTTTTCTTAGGCAGCAATTTTTTTTTTTTTTTTTTAATATAACAAAATTGGAAACAAATATCCCATCTTTAATCCATTTAGCGAGCTTTAGGCCAATGACTCCCAAACCAGTTGGCTTTAGGGCATTAAGTGTTAAAACACTCCTACAGGCTTGATTACTCGGATTGCAGATTTTTTTTAGTACAATTCCCTTAAGCTTTCTTTAACTCGTGTAACGAGCTTTGGGTCAATGACTCCTAAACCAGTTGGTCTTAGGGCATTAGGTGTTGAAGCACCCCTCAGACTTAATTGCTCGAGTTACTCCACCGTTTTGCGCGAACACTCTATACTTACTGAGACATGAGGTCCGGCTACTAAGTAAGAGTTTTGGTCACAACACACAAAATTATTATTATTATTATTACTAAATATATTTTTAAACTAGACCACTGCCTTCGGTTGTTACCCTTGAATGATGTTTCAGAACTAAATATCGCAAAATCTCAACTTACTGCACATAATCAAGTGTCAATGTGCGTGTGTGTCTAGAATAGTTCGAAAAATTTCTCAAGATGACTTAATAAACAAAAGGATTAGTCAATGATATCACAATGGAGAATTTATAAATTTGAATAGTCAGAAGAGAGGAGAAACAAATGCATCAGAACTACAAAGATGCGTCTCAGAAGTATCTAAAAGATCTCCCTACTCGGCCATCTTTACAAAAAAAAAATGGTCAGAAGTTAGTTTTTTTTTTTTTTTTGAAAAACAAAAGTTATTGAATCAACTATCCCCTCCCCCCAACCAGAACGAGACATTGTCCCCAATGTCTTTAGAAAGAGGTAAGGTTTAGAAGATATCACCTGAACAACTTGAAAGACAACAAAATCCTGCAAAACAACAAAAGAAATACAAAATAAAGGAAAATAAAATGCATAAAAACCATGAGACAATCACAAACTGAGATTCAGATCAATTCTGCGTTTCTTGTTCTCTTCATCAGTGGACCAATCAATTTTGGAGGTTGAAGGATCTGGCTCATAATTGAAAGCTTGTAACTGGTCAATCAGCTCATGAGGACTTGAAGCAGAGATAAAGATTTTTCGGATTGAGGGTGGAATGTAATAATTTTTCTGAGCATGATCAAGAAATGAAAGCAAACCATCATAAAATTTATTAACATTAAACAAACTGATGAGTTTCTCATGGATGTGTAGTTGCGCCCAGGATGTCATTGTAAAGATTTATTCTAAGGTTCCAAAACTACCTAGCAAAGCTATAAACGCATCAACATGATGTAACATATCAGTCAATCTTTCATGCATACCTGAAACAACTAGCTCTTTGCCGTTTGTCTTTCCGATGATGTCTGCTGCGGCTATAGGTTTTGAGACAATACCTAGAACTTGACTACCTCCGTCTCGTGCAGCTCGTGAAACACACCCTATTAATCCCAAGTTACCTCCTCCATACACTAGGTGTATTTTTCGCTCAGCCAAAACCTTACCAAGATGAGTTGCAGCCTCAACAAACTCTCTATATTTTCCATAGTTAGTGCCACCAAACACACAAATGTTTGTGAATCGTTTAGTTGAAGGTGATGCCATTAATGCACTCTCTGAATTTTTCTTTTGAATGTTTATGAGTGCTTGAAGCAAAAAGGAAACAAATGCTTGTATTTATAGATCCTGAAAAGGTAACACAATGATACACCTATATGTATAGGGTGGCGTATTTGTCAATGATATTAGATCCAAATGGTTCAAAAATCAAAAGTAAACAACAATAATTACAAAAGACATTAAATACGGAAGGAAAAAAATAATAAAAACAAAAGGATATTTACTGGTAGTTGTGATTGTGGCTCACATCTTCCTCTGGTTTTACGTCTAGAAACGGCTTCAACGCTCTCTATAGGTTGGGGATATGCTTCCCATCCAATTTTCTTATAAATTGGCAAACAGGGTCTTTTAAAGTCAGATTCCCAAGACTATATTGTGCATGTTTTCGGCTTGGTTTCCCGCTGGATGTCTAAGTGGGTTTTCAGCCATGTTGTTAGTGAATGTGGGTGATTGGGATCTCCTAATTAATCTACCACTAGATGTTCGAGACCAACGTCTCATGCAAATTTAATGAGGGTTCATGGAGGTGAAATACACAAAAATGAAGAAAATAAAAGAAAAATTGATGAAATAACATGTAAAAATTCTAAGGGTGTAAATGCAAATATGCACAAGTGTTGGGGCAAAAGTGCAAATAATTATAAATCTAAGGACTAAAGTTAAAATGTGATAATTATAGGGACTTATATGCAAAAATGAAAATAAAATGACCTATATGCAAATATAAACTAAATCTAAGCTAAAATGCAAATAAAAAAGTTGAAGGACTAAAATGTAAAAATGTAATTAATGATTACAAGTGTTTTTTTTTTTTTTTTGTAAGTGGATGAAGTTTATGATTGAGATGAGTGATGCAAAACTGAACACAAAATAAGAACAAAGAAAAAAAAAATAGCAACACTAAAATAAAATTAAAAAGAAATTACTTCTACTAAGAAAAGACGGACTTACCTCTCCGGCAGCGGTGCCAAAAACTTGACACGTCCTAAAGAAGTGTTCCTACTCTCAAGTATAAGAGTGTCAAAGTAATAAATTAACCGATAAGACCGGGTCGAACCACAGGGAGGTTGTTCACTTGTCCTTGTAGAATTAATTATTTAGATTAATTACTAAGCTTGTTATAAAGTGTAAATCAATTAAAATTAATGCTGTGGCTAAGGGATCCACTGTTGGTAATTCGAATATGATCCAATTATTAATATTTAGTCCAGATTAATGGGATGGTATTCCACTCCACTGACCACTCTCTGATAGATGTGGGTAAAGTACTCACTGTGCAAGACAACATCTGTCTTTCTACAGTGAATCAAAACTCCATAAATATTAGAGGGGATAAACCACTCTCTGATAGATATGGGTAAAAGTACTCACTGTGCTAGACAATATTTGTCTGTCTACAGTGAGTCAAAAACTCCACAAAGATTAGAGGGGAGAAACCACTCTATGATAAATATGGATAAAAGTACTCACCGTGCTAGAAAATATCTGTCTATCTACAGTGAGTCAAAAAATCCACAAATATTAGAGGGAAGAAAGCATAAAAATAATAAACTTACCAAAATTGGATCATATTTTCCATACCAACAGTATCACCTTTGGCCCCAGCTATATAAAATTAGCCAAACATAATTTAACTAGAGAATATCTATTTTATTTAAACTGAGAATTTGAGAACAAAAGAGAGAGAATTTCACAAATCTAATATCAGATTTGGATTCAGAATATAAAAATTAGGGGGAGAGACCCTCCATTTATACAAAATACGGATGAAAATTGACCATTGGATGAATTTAGAATGGAGCGTTCAGATTTCGCCACGTCATCAGTGAACAGTGACAGTGAACAGTACCCATCCTTGAAGTGAATAGTGAACAGTGAACAGTGACAATGAACAGTACACACACCCGTGAGTGAACAGAGAAAGTCAAATGTGAACAGTAAAAGTCAATGTGAATAGTGATAGTCAACTGTGAACAGTGAATAGTCAAATTTATGAAAATGCCCTTCATGGTCTTCCTAAGGTTTTTTGACGTTCTAAACTTGAAAACGATGTTTGTTTTGCCATCTGACTTCTCCATGATTCTGAATTGATCGGATTACCTCTGAAATACAAAGAAAAATACACTGATTACTACACAACACATTTATTTAAGCGAACGAACGAAATTTTGTCTAAATTGGGGAATTAATCGTATTGAAAGTGTAAAATGATGATATTATCCCTTAGTAAACATACAATTTTCAGTGTTAATCAATGCTCGATGACATGAGACGCGGTTGGGTTGATAGAATCTCTACACATTGTGTTTATTGCTGTAGTTGTTTATGTTGTGTTTAAAAACACAACCAAGTCTTGATCTTTCTGGTTAGAATCCCTCTCTAGTCTCTCTCTCTTTTTTGTGCTTTTATTATTTTTATTAAGCGTTTAATTTTCATTATCGAAGTTGCTTCCATATCCTTCCGCAATGGTAAAATTCCTATCTTGACTTGATTTTAAAACTCTTACCTAATCATCCCATATTTAAATGTGAGAGCTTTTTTCCTTCTCTGCTATTCAAGATCGTTTTTGTGAATCGTCCCTGAGTGGGTGGTCCTATTGTAGCTGTTTTTGATTTTAGGTTTATGATAATTTAAAAAAAAATTGATGAAGAAATTGCAACTAGGCATTGGTGTCATATGTGTTCGTAAATTGTGAATCCAATCATGGAAGTAGAGATCAAATGACCATTTTGTCAGAATGGGTTTTGTTGAAGAGATGGATTCTGACAATAGTTGTTTTGGTTTAATTATATTTTAATTATCTACATCATTGGATGATTAAATTACTGAACTAAACATTTTCATGACTTGGGATTTCGTTAATTAATCTAATGTGCAAGTTTATATCGTTAATTAAGTTTATGTCTTGGTGAGAATGCTATGGTAGCTGAACTGATCTCTCCCTCCAGAGGATGGAACGTAGTGATGATCAATAATCTGTTTAGTGTTCTCATTCATATACTTTCGTTTTCTTTTTGATGATCAATGTCCCTTTAATTTTGTTAATGAATTGGATTTGCCTCGCTGACTTCATTTTCATTGAGGTGGGTGTGGCATTCAATTTTGATGAATTCTTCCTTTTTCTTCATGTTTTGGTGTCAATGGAAATCTGATATGGGTAATTGTCTATTCTCATTTGTGGGGTGTTGAAATGTCTTTTTACCAGAACTTGACAGACTTTTTACCAGAACTTGACAGACTTTTTATTGGTTCTGGATAATGGGTAATTAATTGTCTATTCTCATGTGTGTGTGATTGAAAAGCAGTTGAAAATAGCTTATTTATATAGAAGCATAGAGGAACATTTTTTTGTTGTTGAGGATTTTGTGTCTTTTGAAATTGATGATATCCAAAAAAAAGTTATCATTTGTTTTAAAGTATTTGTAATGCTTTCTATTTTTTTTTCTTTTTGCATTTCTAGAGCTTATTGAAGACCCAACTTGCAAATGTGTTTAGCAATTTGTTTTCTCTGAATTGTGCCAATTAAGATTAATAGAGATTTCTTGAAGATGCAAATTTCTTGTTTTTATCTTATTTTCTTGTCTAACATTTAGTAATGTCTGCTGCATGTGATAATCAAAGTTGTGATTCTTTTAAAAGTCATATTTTTTAGTGCTATATAGTGTATTCTTTGATATTGAAATTGGTTTTATGGGACTTCTTTGCTTTCTGAATTGAAATTGATGGTTCTTTATTTATGAAATTTACTCATACCCAATTGATGGTTTTATGGAACGGTCTTTCTCAATTTTGTTTCAATGCATCGCTTTTAAATAGCAAATGATATAACTCGGGAGTTGCAATACTAGGTTGAGATGTTGGGGTGCTAGGCTAGTTCAATTTGGCAGATATTGTCTTTGCATAAGCCTAATTTTAGGCATTTACAGTGCAACTATAATTTGATGACCATTATACATTTTTCTTAACTTGCTATAAAATACATCAAATTCTAAAAGTAGATTACTTAACCTACCATAAAAACTTTAAAATGGTTCTGCAGATTATTCCATCCTAGCAGATGCAAGATTTGAACCTCCTTTGAAATAAACTATGTGATCACATTCACTTTTTTGATCCCAAATTGTTATTATTTCTTTTACTTTTTATGAGTTACAAAAGCAATCAAATTTTTTATAATTGATAAGATGTTATTATGATTTTGCAATGCTTGTTTCAGATATAGTATTAACTATTCTTTTATTTTCTTATATGCTTTTGGTATACATAATATGCTATTTTGAGATTTAAATGTAGTATTGATATTAACCATACATCATTATGTTATAACTCTTGGGATTCATCTTCTTGTTATAATTTAAGTAAGCGCTATATGTAATTTTTATCTATTTCTCATGCTTCACAAAAGTCGTTTCACTCGGTGTTTACATGCTAATTCTATTCTTCGTTGGAAGAAGGTTACTGTTAATGTAGTACTTACGAAAATTGGACACATGGAACAATGGACTATTTGATGGTGGGTGCAGAAATATGTATTCAACCTTGCCAGTTTAAAATAATAATCAGTGTTTTTGTTTGATTGTTTTTATGGAATCCTCGCCTCTCTTGGATTGTGGCAAAAATAGGCCAAAATCTTGTTTCTCAGCCTCGACAACGTCGGTAAAACGACTACTTCACATGTTGAAGGAAGAGGTATTTTATTTTATTATTGTTTCTTTCATTTTTAGGATTCTTATTGTTCTTTGATTAAATGCTTCTTGACTTTTTTTTTTTCAGTTTTGTTTTTATGAATCAAAGATTAGTTCAACACCAGCTAGTAACACCAGCCAACGCAGTATCCAACATCAGTGGATTTAAGCATTGGAAAAATCAAGTTCAAAGCGTTTGATTTAGGAGGTTATCAGATTGCTAGAAAAGTGTGGAAAAATTACTATGTCAATTAGTATTTTTTTTATTTAATTATAAATAATTTGTGTAGTTGCAATGAATCCGAAAAAATGTCTTTTTTTCTTAGTTTTTGATGTGATTTTATGCATGAATGTGCCTGTTTTGAAACTCTGTATGTGGCTTGGTTTCAAAATTTTATGTATAATTTATTTATGTAAATTATGTACATTTGTTTTCCTAAATTTCGATTCATATCTAAATTGCTAATTTATTCTCTATTGGAAATTGGAAATTGGATGTTCAAGTTGACATCCTCTGTTGTACCATGGCATACCTCAGTGGTGATTGTTCTCACGGTTGCCTGACAATTCTCTGAAGTGGCACTCATCTTCAAAGTTAAGGATGGATTAGTCAAAGTGAGAAATATTGGATCAATTGAAACATTGAATCAATTGTTGATGTTGCCCGGTTTGATGTGTATTGGTTATTTGTTTCAATTGCCATAGAGAATTTTGTTAAACTGTTTCTATTTACCAAATCAAGACAAGTATCAATAATTTAAGTATATATAATGTTATAGTTTTTTTTTTTAAATTTAATTTTCCAGAATTATATTATTGTATAAATATTTATTCATAAATTGATTATTTCTTCCTTTTAGAGATAAAAAGATTCATAGGAAAATCACACTATAAAATACTGTCAATCGGTAAGAGCTAGAGAAATATCTGGTGAAAATAGCATTGTTAACGTAAACCAAAATGGTAGGTGGGAATTATTGATACTAAATATTTGGTTAACAATTTGGGAGGAAATCAAAACTTTCTACATGATAATCAGTTAATTACTATTATGTATTTATGTTTTACAAATTAATTATTGATATATATATATATATTATTATTAAATATTTACTAAATTTCCTATTAATTCATTAAACATACTATTTGCAATAAGTTTACAGGTCGAGTATTTTTATGAATTGTTACAAGTGAAAGTTTCAAAAATAAAAAAATTGTTACCAAAGTCATAATAATGGTAAAAAAATGTTACCAAAATCGTAATAGTAAATCTACAAAGTGCACCACTCTTAGAACTATCAACTAACCAACTCTAATCAACAAAATAGACCACAACAATGTGTTTTCAACAAATAATCTACAATTCACTATCAATGTATCTCCTTAAGAGTATAAAACCTAATAAAGTAGAGAAATCTATGTCCTATACGATCACTTGAACATAAATGTTGAAGATTTGGCTAGAATTTCCTTTGGAAATGAAGAAGAACCATTGTGGAATGCTTGAGAGCGTTTTTGGTAATAAAGTTTGTCTTTGAAATTGCTTTCCACGACCTAGGGTTTGTATCCCAATTTTCGCACAGGTGTGACTTCAAGGCCATCTAGACGTCGCTTTTGACAAAAAATGGCGTTGTTTCACTAAATGGTTAGGGAAAGAGCGACCTGAAGATCGCTTACCTTTATGCACACGTGGTCGCCTTGAGGTCGCTTTCATCTCGGGTTGGGAAATTCCAGGGGCAATAGCGACCTTGGGGAGACTTGGGATAAGGTTTCCCCTAGGTCGCTTTTGCCTAGGTTTTGTAGTATCTCCCATTCTGGTCTGACTTGTTAACTCAACATTAAGAGGAATGTTAAACTTGTTCAACATACATTCGAGTTGCATAGGTCATGTTTTATTTGACATTATTTAATTTATGCCATTTGGTGCACATGATAGGATTGGATTAATTATGATATGTCATGTGTTTAGTGCAACATTGGATTGTTTGTCTAAATTCTATTATCACTTTTAAATTGAAGTAATGCATTCCTATCAGAACTAATTAAAGGTGCATATCACCTCTTAGTAGAGCTGATAGTGCACCTCCCTTCCACATATGTGGTGAGGGGTTCAAATCCCATAATGCAAATTTTACAAGCATGGTTTGGGAGTTTTCTTCCCAAGTTGTGGGAAGTAGTTATCTCATGTTATGAGAGTAAATATCCGGACTGTACATGTATTGTTTGATTTCGGTAGGTCCCCATTGTCTTATTGTAATAGTTTTTATAATATTTTGAAAAAAAAAATCAGAACTAATTAAAGGTTCGAATCATAGAGAAACTTTATGGAGCACTCGATCTAAGAAATTTTTTATGTCATCAGTTGAAGGGCTCGTATTGCTGTCACCCAAAGCTGCGAGTACATAGCTAATTATGCAACGATTAATTGAAGTAGTCGAGTGAAATCAATAAGGAAGTGTTACTAAGTAATAATATAAAATAAAAACAATGAAATCAATTCAGAATGACAGAAGTGAAATTACTTGTGAGACGAGAAGATTGGCTCAAGCTGTGAGAGAATTTGAGTTGAGAGAGGATGAGTGAAAGTGAGAAGGAGCCGATAAATTAGTGAAGGGATTAGAAAATCCAATTGATTTGGAGGGGTTTATTTTATCATATTCTAATCGGTTAAAACTAAGTTTGTGATTACATAGTCTTATTTGCTTGGACTCACTAAACATGGGATTGAACAAAAAATAGTTTATTCCCAGTCGTATCGCAAGCAACAAAAATGAGTTCAAAGGAACATTAGACTCATTAAACCTACGTTGAAGCACCAATTTTAAAACTACTGGATTCAGAGAGTGTCGCACATATAAGCTGCTTGATTTAAGCATTTGGTGGTATATAACTTAGTGACTGTGTATACTTTATTAGATACTGCCTACATTAGAAGATCCATATTTTTTTTATATATTATTGGTTAATGATTTAGTACACATATTATCAACATTATTTAAACTTTTTACTAAATTGAGAGGAAATATTAATATTATTACTGTAGATATTTTTCAGAAATTGAGAGGAAATATTGACAATGGGAGAAATATTTTTGTATTAACTATCGACAATGTTAGATTTTTTTTTAAAATTAATTTTCTTGAATTTCATTATTAATTGTGTAAATATTTATTCATTAATTGATTATTTTAT
Source organism: Dipteronia dyeriana (assembly GCA_032871835.1). Taxonomy (NCBI): domain Eukaryota; kingdom Viridiplantae; phylum Streptophyta; class Magnoliopsida; order Sapindales; family Sapindaceae; genus Dipteronia; species Dipteronia dyeriana. Next base: position 35,038,921 of record CM065295.1, on the reverse strand, counting down.
TTTATTTTTTGTGATAAAAAGATTCATTAAGGAATACCAAACTACAATATACTCTACCACACACTCAAGAGACCAAAGGATTTCATTTTAAAATCATATTAATGACTGTTATTGGAAAATCCTAGACTACGTGGCATGTCAGTAAAATACAAGGGTCGGGGGTGCCACGTCATTGGAAGGCAATCAGAATGAGTCAACCCATGTTGACAAAAGAGCACTTGCTAAACCCCCCGACCATGACAACACAAACAATCAGGCAAAAATACCTGATCAGGGTTGTCGAGATGGTCGGGATAAAGACTGTGATCAGGGAAATGCGGGTCAGGTCGAGTTCAGCGGATGGTCGGTTGTGTGACACGTGGACAACGTTCAGATTTAACAAAGTCACGACTCAAGGCACGTAAAGAATGGATCCTACTTAAACAAGATGCCTAGAAGTATACTTTGATAAGGAAACAAACTTCCTTATAGATATCAGAGTCCAGATTAGGCAAGAGATCCAATACAATCGCAACACAATCAACGAGAGATAAGGAAGAAGAGAGATACGACTCAAATAAGTTAGAGTTTCATTTAATTATGGGAATTCTCCTTACTTGTACATTAAGAATTAGGGTTCCATACAAGTATAAATAGACCCTAATAAAATCCATAAAAGGGGTTAACAAAAAACCAACTAGGAAGAGGGTAAGAGATATCAAGTGTGTAACCTTCTATCAACATAGTGAATTCTTTCTTGCCGTAATCGACAACCGTGGACGTTTCTCTACACTAAGGTTTTACCACATAAAAACTCTGCGTCTTATTTATTTTACATTCACTTTTGCTTACAATTGGTTATTATTCTACATTAATTGTGTGACGGGAGGTTAATCAAAAAATCACTATTAACAACTGGTGCTAGAAGAAGAGGGTGAACCTTCACAAGTATTTGGTTTACGTGATCGATTTTTGAAGAAAGTTAGCAAAAAGGAAATACCATGGACACCGATGTGGACACTTCACGTGGCACCAATGTCTCTAATCCTGTTAATGTCAGCACCATAGGAGAAGATCCATCCATAAGGACCCCGCCATCCACCAGACCTGACGTTGTCACATCCACATGTGCAGCTGCTAGTATCTCTTCAGAAGCATTCAAGCAGATCCATGAGTGTTTACGAAAGGTCATCGAAGATGCCGCTAGGCAGGGAATTAGCATATCAGCCACGGCTAACCTAAGTTCATCGTATCAACTTTCCACACCAATGGTGGCCCAAGATCCCAAGATATGGTCATCGAGAAGACCGGGGAGCAAAGGAACCCCGAGAGTCTAGTTCGCAGGAAGACTTGGAAAGGTACAACGGAGCGAAAACCTACCACGAACAAGCACACAGACATGATGAACATTGGAAAAGGTCCCATTCACATTCAAGCAAAGATGAAACAGCCCTTAGATGGTGTAGGGAGCTAACCCCCGCATTCAGACGTGACCCTTTCGGTGCTCAAATCAGCGGGCAAATCCCTAAGGATCCACACAGGCTCACTCTTCGTCAAAGGTTTGATGAACATAGGGAGCTTGAAGTGAACGAGAGATTCTCCTTAGGAGGATTGAAGCCCTTGAACGAAGGCAAAACTTGGGAAACCCATTGATCGGGAGCTCCGAGAGCCCGTTAGCTGATTCTATAAAGCAGACCCATATTTGTGAAGAAAATCAGAATGCCGCATGTGAAGCAATTCTAAACCAATACTGACCCATAAGAGAATGTAAGGAGATACCAGAGTGCAATGGCGCAATATGATTATGATGATGCCAACGTGTGCCTGAAGTTCCTGTAAACATTGGGAGATCAGAGATCCAGATGGTTCGGAAGGCTGTCTACAAGCTCCATTAGGGATTTTGAAGAATTAGTACAAGCGTTCATTAGGCAATTCATGGTAAACATCTAGCGAAGGAAGTCCATATCGACCTTGTCGACCCTGAAGCAAAGGAGAGACGAGAAGTTGAAAGACTACCTAGCTAAATTCTCTTAGAATGTGTTAGAAGTGCAAGATCCCAATGTTGATATAGTAGTATCAGCATTCGTCAATAGTTTAAAACATAACCATTTGACCCTAAGCCTGAGGCAAAGAGGGTCGACCACGTACACGAGCATGGTAGATCGTGTTGGAGGGTACGCCATGGCAGAGGAAGAAAAACTTGCCTATGGTGGAGAACTTATACACGGGGGTCACCCTAAAAATAGCCAAAAGCACAAGGATGGTAACCCAAACAATAGCAGTAAAGGGGAGCAGAAAGGCAGTAGAGGAAATAGTAAGGATGAACGAAAAGATTGCAACAAAGGTCGTAGGCAATTCGAGTGGCAATATACTAATTACACTCTACTGGCCAGAGGGTAGGAAGAAATCTTGAATGTGATAAAAGATAAGAATTTGTACAATAAACCCCCGAAGCAGTTGAATTTTACCAGAAGAAACACCACAAAGTATTGTTTCCACCAGGAGAATGACCATGAAACCTCCAAGTGTTATCTGCTGAGGGATTACATCGAAAAGCTAATCAGAGAAGGACACCTCAAAGACAAGATCCTTAGGAGTGGGGATAACCGGTGTAAGAATACCATAGTCGAGGAGCGAAATAGAAGTCATAAGAGTCTCAGAAGAGATCCAGGTAATGGAGCAATCAATACCATCTTTGGTGGTCCATACACCGAGAGTAGTAGTCGGGAGAGGATGTTCGAAGTTAGAGAAGCTATAGACGGTCATGTTGAGACCCGGTTCACTAGTAACACAGCGGAATTAGGTTTTTAAATTTTTTATTCAAATCGTAAACTATATAGGACCAGTGAACTTAAAATCATAATTCTTTTTCGGAGCTTATACATATAAAATATTACAATATTAAATAAATATGTATACACGGAAATTGTAATCAATAATAAGAGAAGAAGAAAATCTTAACAAAGTTTAGAGGCTCCTTCACTTTACAATATGCTCCTGCCTGAACCACTTGATCTTTCTCGCTACTTTCCGAAATTGGTAACTGCGTGTGGGAGCGTCACGTTCTTAGAACTTAAATGGAGGATGTGGAGAAAAATGAATGAAGAAACTCTTTCTTCAAAGTCAAAACCAACCAGAACAATTTTAGTTAAAAATCTTAACAATATATTAACACACCTTACAAAAAAGAATGTGTTTTTGTCTTGTTTTTATTTGACACACAAACACTTTCATAGAAAAGCCAAGTCAACTGAATCAAGAATATATATATTTCCACTTTCTTGCCTTTTTGTGAACAAAACAATGTGTATATGACTTATGCAAATCCAATTTGCTGATGTGTGTATGCATTCATATCTTAAAAAATGGTTGACCTTTTACTTTTCTTTCAAAGAATATACATATTTATATATATGTACTCCTTTTAATTGATATCTTGTTTTGGTCGGTTTTCAAAGAATATATATATCAAATATATATTTTCTCTTTTAAAAATCTCATGATATCTTTTTATTTAAAACAAAATCTTTATTTTATTTTTATTAAAAGATACCATCTATTTTGAATTTAAACTATTCAAATTCAAAAATTAAATATTTAATTTAATAAAATAAAATAATCAAATTTTCTAATTTTATTCAAAAACAAATTTCAACAAACACCCTCAATTTAGTGATTAATAACATAATTAAATAATTTTATTATTTAATATATTTAATCACCAACAAACTGAAAGAAGAACATTGAACAACCAGTTCAAATAGACTCTCACACCACAGAACAGAGAGCCAAACCAACAAACTCCCCCAGCCTCGCTCTAAAAAGCTCATGCCTTTCTTGCGGGCTTTCTTCATTAATCAAATAATATCATTATTCAATTAATTCTTGAATAAATACGTGTCACTTTCGTAACACAATTAATTGGACAATCCAATTAATTTACCGTGACCCTTGTTACCTAAATCGATAGGGCTAGCAAGGAGACCTAATGGACCCACAATATTTTGAGCTCCAATAATCATCGGAATCATTAATTAAACTCTTTAATTAATATTTCTTGATTATTAACTCCAGTGTTATTCCACTAAAAACCCGAATCCGCACTCTCTCAACTAGACAACTACGGACGCTTTTACACAGACCGATACAACTCGGTGTCCATCATTGTAGCTATTATATATGGTGTGATCCTCCAAAGTAGTTCATAATTAGAGCTAGTTCATAACTAGAGCCAATTGTTGACGTCGATTTTTTGATAGTCAATAATGTCAACATCGTTAGGTTTGATTATGACCTGTCAAAAGAGAAAAAGAAAGAGAATGCAATTGATATGATTATGACACGAGTATACGTGGTAAAACTTCGATGGCCGGAGAAACATCCATAGGTGGTTGTATGGACAACCAAGCCAAATCCACTATTAAATAATATATTACATCTCTCGATCTCTCTTGCCTCTCTTTTACATGGATTTCTTTCTGCTCTCTCTATTAATGTATATTTTGTTCTTGTTTTTTTACAGTGAGATTATGAGTCTATTTATATATGCATATAACTCTAATTCTTATTACATATAAGGTGCAATGATAGTGTTTAATTATATCTGGTTGTTTGTTGAAGTCGACTTTGTCTTCTTTCCTGTTTCAGAGATCTTATGGATCGAGTTTGAATCTTCATGGGATTCTAGCTGCACAGTCTATTTAGGACTTATTTCCTAATTGGTGTGCAATCTTCTAGAAGAGTAGTTATTGCTTGATTTGGACTCGTTTTCTGTTTGATTTTTTATCCTTCTAGAAATTTTTAAGTTCTTTTATTCTCTGATACGGGGGAATGAAATATGGATGTTTCCGTATTGGAGTGTGATTATAGATTCCTTCTTTGGGCTCGTTTACTTATGTGGATCACATATTTCTCGACAACTTTTTTACTCGAGCTTAACATGGTGTCCCGAGTAAAGCTGAATGTGCTGAGTGTTTGTATTCAGCCTTACTCGAGTTCTTGTGTCTGAGCGATATCACCGATGGTGTTTTCTAGATACCAGCCTGGATAAGTATCTGACAATCTTCTTGGGAGGCTATCTTATCTGTCAGTGACGTGTACATTTAATAAAATATACATATAACAATACCTCCTTAAAATACTTTTACCGAGTAGAATTTATTTTGGCGGAAGTATTTTAATCAATGTACCTCCGAATGTTTTCTCGTCATTCCTTTCATTAATGCCTCATTAATGTAGGAATAATAATTCGTAATCAATTCACAGCATTTATGACGTGTCTTAATGGCAACCATGTATGTGCGATTTGTCTCTTCACGCGAAATCCCTTTGATTATGACGTTCTGAAAATCCGACGGCCTGATATGTTTTCTTTACGGCATGTGTCTTTCTATCGTTTGGTATATCTGTTGACATTTATGAGATACGACCTGCTGATTATCCGGTACACCGCTTATGTCATCGAACGACCCTCTTTTTTAATCTTTCCGCCTTTCCAAACCCTATGGTTTCATGCTTTAATCATTAAGTGGCTTATTTAAATTGTCGAAGGCAATTTTATCGCTTCCCTTACGAAAATAAAAATCCAAGCTTGCTTATGCCTTCCTGTTCATTTGTGTACAGATTCGTCTTCGCTCTTCATTGAAGCTTTTTTCCAGTTCTCTGCGACTGCTTTTAAGGTCAGTTCCCATGGATCCTATCACACATCATCGTCTTTTCGTTATCATTTTTGATTCCCTTGAGCGTGGAGATGCTTATTTAGTCTCGTGTATTTATAAATTATTGGGGAAATCACCCCTGACCAGCCTTATTTTTGAATGTTGACGTTTTTAGGCTTTACTCTGGTGTTCCTTTTAGCCCTAGCTCTGAATCTTCCACCAGTTTTGAGTCTTCCATTTCTGGTCGCACAATGCCTTTACGATCTAGGATGGGAAAGCATTAAAGTGGCCGCACAGTTCGCAGACATATTCCAGGTAGCATTCAGATTGGGAGTCAAGTGGTTAATGAGAACGACGTTGAAGAAGAAAACTGTGCCTCTCGGATCCTCTTCTCTCTTGATTGCCCGGGAGCTTATGACGCTGAATCGAACATGGTTGGGGCTATTGTGATAAAAAAATATCGTGCTCGGAAAGTTGTCCTATGAGTGCAAAATTGAAGACTTTAAGCGCCAGGCTCTGATGATTGAATCTCTTTCGAAGGAAGCCAAGTTGGAACTTAAAGTTCAAAGGGTTAAGAGGTCCCCAGCTTATGATACATTAATCCTCAGGGAGTTTCAGCGGGGTTGGTTTCAGCTAGCAAGTTCTTCAAAGTAAAGAATCGGGCGACTGATAAGGCCTGAGCCAATTGGAATTATCAATCAGAAATCATGTGGATCGGTCATTGGAGGCTCTTCAGACTTAGATGAGAGAGTGGAGAGCTTATTGTTACAGCCAAGGTAAATAACCCCATTCTATGCACCTGAAAGTCCCGACTGAGCATTCACTTTCAACTTTTTATTCCACTCAGGAAACTACGGTGGACGGTTCGGCCCGACGTTGCACTGACTCCAGAAAGGACTATAGTGCTTGGATGGATGATTTGGTTGACACAATCATTTGGCCTTCAAATGAAAGTCTCCTCCATGAATATAAAATGGTGCATGATTCGAGCATCGACAAGAATTCAAAATCCTCAGCTTTGAGATGGACTTGTAGAGATTCATTGACAGTTTATAAAATTCCATATTTGCATGATTGCTTTTTACCGTTAATTTGTTCTTATGAATATTGAAACGCCGAATATTAAAATGTCAAGTATCTTATTAACTGGCTTACTTAAAATGCCAAGTATCTTATTAACTAGCTACGCCAAGTATCTTATTAACTGGCTATACCAAGTATCTTAATAACTGACTGACATCGTTATCTGAGCGACATAATTTTTCATACCAAATATCTTATTAACTGGCTAATATTATTAACCGAGTAATCTTGAAACAAAGGCAAGTAGATTTACACTTGTATTTTGTACTTTGTTGCTAGCCAAACGTTGCATCGAGGCTCACCACGATCATACGTTTGAGTCCTTACGCATGTCACTAAAGACGTCTCATAGTTTTGTCTGCGCAAGGGTTTACCGAATCATTAAGCTATGAATTGCTTAACATCGTTATACAACTCGCCGAGATTTACCCAACAGTGCCCTGAGCGGTTTTCCTGAATCTGGTGCATCGGGTTTACCTTTTGGCTAAGGTTTTGGTTGACCTCGCTCGGCTGGCGTGCTTTTTTGAGCTTTTCCACCCATTCGGGATTTTTACCAAATTAATGGCCCCGAGCATTTTATTGCATGTGAGCGTCAGTTCTTTAGTCTTTTAATATGTTCTTATTATCATATGTCCATATTTCTGGGAATTCTGTGTCGGGATTTTATTCATAATTATGTAAAACTAACAAAATAAGGAAATAATCTCAATGGATTTCTAAGAATAAATTACTAAAAAACATCCTGACTAAAAAGAAAGAAATCCTAAAACGAGGGAATTTCAAGGATAAAAGATCTTCAGGTATTGGGCGTTGCATGACTCCATCTGGTCGGGAAATCCAATAAGCTCAATGCCCGACCATTCCTTCAATTTTGTATGGGTCTTCCCATTTATCAGCCAACGAGCCCGTGAATTTATCTTTCTTATTCAACTATACTCATCTGAATACCAAGTCTCCCATTCGGAACTTCTTAACCCGGACATGAGAATTGTAGTACATAGCCACTCTTTACTGATATGCCGCATTTCGCACTCGGGATTTCTCCCTTTTTTCTTCTAACTCATCCAGGCCTTGTAGCAACATATCAACATTATGATCTTCATCATATAACCTGACTCTAGCCGACATATATGATATTTCTGCCAGAATGACTGCCACTTTTCCGAATGCCAAAGGAAACAGTGTTTCTCCTGTAGAAGTCCTTACCGTTGTCCGATAAGCCCATAATATTTCAGGATGTTTTTCAACCCAAATGCCCTTTTTAGCATCCAACTTCACTTTGAGTGTGTGCTTGATGACTTTTTTCATTGCTTCAGCTTGTCCATTTGTTTAAGGGTGGGCAGGTGTAGCATAATAATTTGAAATCTGGTACTCGCTGCACAATTGCCTGAATTTTTGATTCAAATTGGATGCTGTTATCAGTGATAATAGTACTCGGGACTCCAAACCTATAGAGTATGTTCTTCTTCATAAAGTTTATGGTGTTTACTTCCGTGATGTGCACTAATGCTTCGGCTTCCACCTGCTTAATGAAATAATCAACGGCCACAATTGCGTGCTTTGTTTCACCCCTTGTTCCTGTTGGCATCTGACCAATTAAGTCCATGCCGCACATGGCAAATGACCATGTGGATGTGAGACTTGTGAGGTGTTCATAGGGTTGCCGAATATCACTGGCTATCCTTTGGCAAGATTTGTAACTTTCTGAACATCATTATGCATCAGAGAACAGAGAAGGCCAGTAAAAACCTTGCCTGAGTACCCTGTGTGCTAAGCTTTTACCTCCTGTATGGTTTCCACACATGCCATTATGGATTTCCTTTAATATCCGGTGTGTGTCTTCCTCTGATACACACCTTTGGAGTGTTCGGGAAAATTCTTTTCTGTATAATTCTCCTCTAATTATAATATACCTGGCTGACTGTACCTGATGCGTTTTGCCTCCAAGGGGTTTTCTGGGAGTACATCATCTTCCAAATATATTTTTAGTTGGGTTATCGAACCGTCTGTCAGTGTTCAGATTTCTGAAACATCAGTGTCTTTTGCCTCAACTATACTTGGCCTGAGAAGATGTGCGACTGGGATATTCTTTGGTCTGATCGTGATTGTTGCTAATGCTGGTTTGGACAAAGCATCTGCCTTTTCATTTTCTTATTGTGGGATCTGGACAATCCTGTATTCTTTGAACCGTTGGAGGAGTTGTTTTGCTATACCCAAGTAAGCCATATACTTTCATCCCTGGCCTGATATTCATCCAGGATTTGGTTGACGACTACCCATGAGTCACTGAATATCTCGACCTCATCTACTCCGACTGCGATGCAAACTCTAAGCCCTGCCAGTAATGCCTCGTATTTTGCTTGGTTGTTTGTTGCTTTGAAGTCGAATCTCATAACACATTCAATGTCATCTTCTTTTAGGGTGCATACCACGATCCCTGCCCCGCTGCCATGAGTGTTCGATGTGCCATCAACATATAATTTCCACGAGAAGCTTCTGCCCAACATTCTTTTTGTCTCTAGATCGGGCTTTGTGATTTCTGCTATAAAATCTGCCACTGCTTGGCCCTTGAGTGATATCCTGGGCATATATTTAATAGCAAATTCACTCAGCTCGATTTGCCCATTTGGTTAATCTCTCTGAAATCTCAGGTTTTTGTAGAATTTGCTTAAGTGAGCAATCGGTGAAAACCCTGATTGCATGTGCCTGAAAATTCGACATCAACTTCATTGCTATCGAAACTAATGTTAAAGCCATCTTTTTTGCCTAAGAATATCTGGTTTCAGCCGGAAGAAAAGCCTTGCTGGTATAATATACCGTCCTTTATATTCCATCCTCTGTTCGGACCAGGACTAAGCTTACTGCTAATTCTGTAAGGGACAAGTACATATAAAACACTTCTCCTTCCCTTGGTTTCGAGAGGATTGGTGCTTGTCCTTAGTATTCTTTTATCTTCCGAAGTGTCTGTTCACATTCTGCATTCCATTCAAGTCTTTTCTCTTTTTTGATTATTTTGAAAAATGGGGCACATCTGTCTATAGCCTTCGAAATGAATCTATCGAGGGAAGCTAGGCATCCCGTCAAACGTAGTACCTCCTTTAAAGTTCTCGGAGAAATCATTCATTGGAGTGCTTTAATCTTCTCAGGATTTACTTTTATCCCCTTCTGGTGAACTTAGAAACCGAGGAATCTTTTCGAAGAGACTCTGAATAAACACTTTCTCTGATTTAGCTTCATCTGATACCTTCTCAGGACATCAAATGTTTCACGCAAGTCTATTGCCATGATACTTTTGGCTAACATGTCGTCTATGTAGACTTTCATGTATTTTCCGATTTGGCCAGAGAAAATTATGTTGACCAGTCTTTGATAAATGGCCCCAGCATTTTTTAGCCCAAAGGGCATCACTGTATAGCTGTATAGACCCTGGTCGGTTGTGGATGTCATTTTATCTTGATCAGTTTTGTTCATTTGGATCTGGTTGTATCTCGAAGAGGCATTCGTAAATCTGAGCAGTTCATGACCTGATGTAGCATCGACCAACTGGTCTATTCTGGGAATTGGAAAACTATTTTTTGGGCAGGCTTTGTTCAAATATGTGAAATCCACGCACATTCTCCATTGACCATTTTTCTTCTGGACCAACACCACATTCGCTACCCACTATGGATAATTCATTTCTTTGATTGATCCTACAACGAGCAACTTCTCTACCTCCTGCTTGATTGCCCGACTCCTCTCGGGGTTAAAAGACCTCTTTTTTTTGAATTACGGGCTTTACGCTTGGATCTACTGCCAAGTGGTGTGATATCACTCGGGTGTCTATCCCCACCATGTCTTCATAGCTTTATGTGAATACGTCTCTATATTCTCTGAGAAAATTGACAAGATCTGTCTTGATCTTTTCTTCTAGATTAGCTCCGATTTTGACCTTCTTTGCTGGTTCGTCTTCTTTCAAGACCACTTCCTCTGTTGGCTCATCCTTTGATGTTTCAGGTTCCTCCCTGGCGTCGAATTTGAACATCAATGATTCTTCTTGCTTAGTCTAATCTCATTGAGTCAGAGCACACACTTGGTGTTCACTGCTATCCTTATCCTTGTAAATGGAGAGATTGGCTCTTCTAACCATTTCCTGTGAACCGTTGATCGTTCCTACCCCCTATTCGGTCGGGAATTTGATCATCAGGGCATAGGTTGCCATTACTACCTTTGTTTTGTTCAGAAAAGGTCGACCTAGTAGGGCATTGTAAGGTCAGTTATCCATGTCTACCACTATAAAGTCGAGTAGCACCGTTTTATGGCAAAGTGCTACACCGATTTTCATGGGTAACTTTACTGTTCCTAGGGACTTGACCTCAATTCCTCCAAACCCTCGGAGCGGGGTATGAAAAGGTTACAGATCCTTGCGATCTAGTCTAAGCTGATCATAAACAGTTAAGTTAAGAATATATGCTGAGCTACCATGGTCCACTAGTATCCTCCGAAATTCCCAGTGGCCAATTCGGGCACTAATGACGAGAACATCATTTGGTCGGATGTCGACCCCATACGAATCAACTTCTGTAAATACTATTGGGTCCCATCCTTCCTTTATTCTCATTGGATCAGGCTCGATGGAATAACATCAAAATTTAACCTTGCTTCAACCGCTTCTCGGATTTTTTGAGTCCTTTCTCGGTTATTTCTCCCACTTGAAGGTCCTCCAAAGATGGTTTGTATCGCTCCGCTCGCCTCAGAACTAGCCTTTTTGTTTCGATCTGAGCTATGATCTCAAGACTTGGTTTCTTTCTGAGCTTCTGTCTTCTCATCTTTCTTCAAGATAATATCTTGTAGATGCCTTTCTCGGATAAGGGTTTCTATATGATCTCTAAGTTGGTAACATTTTGAGGTTTCGTGCCCACTTTCTTTATGAAATCTACAATACTTTGTCGTGTCTCGTCGAACAAATTTTGACTGTCGATGTGGCTCCTTGACCAGATTGTTCTCTTCTAGTTTCACCAGGATCTCGTCTTGTCTTTTCCGAAGCAGGGTGTAGTTCGTATACTTTCCTTGAAACTTTTGTTGGGATTATGCTCGATAGCAAGGGTGTAATAATGCATTTGACAATCTTTTCATATTAATAAAGTGATTTCTAGTTTAACAAATCTTATATCATTTATAGTTTAATTATTATAATTGTCAAAAGTAAATAGTAATAAGGTCAAAAGACTATGAGAAAAGAAGAATTGTTCATACATCTAGATATGTATGAGGTAGACACAATTCTTTAGTTAGTCTTGAATAATATTCACAACTTAAGATAAAACGTTGGGCGCCTTTATCTTGTCAAAGTTGTAGATTCTTTTGCTAGCATTTCAGTGGGATCAAATGTGTTATGATGAGTCTAAAATCGTCAAAGTGAGGTGTCTTTGGGCAAAAGAATCTAGTGCACTAGGTGCATTGAATAGGATCACAATGAAATACTTTATCTAGATTTGTCAATGGATAAAAGTTTTTAATTGAAGACAATCGGAGAGTCTATCTCTATCCTGAGATAAATGATGGATTGAATAGGATCATAGTCTATCCTCGATATTTTGGTGTTATCATTTTGTTAATCGATAGACGACTTCATTTATAGTTATGGATATTGTGGCTCCATTTGTTAAATGAGAGTAGAATACCATCATATAAATGTTTTGAGGTATTGGATATTAAATCTTAACGTTAAGTTATCAATAGTATCTATTGAAATATGACTTCTGGACAAGTCAAAATATCCAAGTTCAAAATGTGGTCATATAAGTAAATATGGTAACTGGGAGAGCTATAGGCGGTCTATGAGCTCTTGGCAATTACTGGTATTCTTCACGAGTATACACTTTCTCCAATAAGGTTGTCTAGGGTATGAAGGAGTAACATCAACTTATTCTATCTTTATTTTAGAGTTCAATTTTAGTTCTTTAGTGGAATGAACTAAAATTAAATAGATCGGACCTAAGTGAATCATTTGTTGATTGTGATTGGGTTGTGTCTATTGGAGCTTAAATCTAGTTAGCCCACCAAGATTCCCAATCCACACGAACTTCCATGGATCATTTGAAATATTCTATCGGACCAATTTAGGGGTCCATCTAGAATTGTAGTGAGGCATACAGACTTGTTTCTTTTTGTACGAATGGGTCTAGTTCACCTGTGAACTTTTTATAAAGGTCAAATGGATTTAATAAAATAAGAAAATAATATATTGGCCCATATATATGTGGTTGGACGGAAAGACTATTTAGAATAGCTTAATTAAATTATTTTGTTTTATTATTTAATTAAGTGAAAATTAATTAATTTGGTGATTAATTAATTATTTACTTAAAAGTCAAAATCTTTTTCCTAGTAGGAGATGGTCTCCTAAAATTATACTATTGTTGGTAGTATAATTAATATTAAAGACTATATTTGATAAGTAGATAAATAAAAGGAATTATTTATCTAATCAAATTAGGAAGTATTTAATATGGTTACAAATACACTATTGAGTTGGATTAGGAGTCTTGGTGTATGATAGAATTCATTTTTGAAAAGGATTCTTAATTGATAGGGACGCGTCGTTGCAGTGTCATCAAATATGAACATTTAAGTTCGGCCTCGCAAGGGCGCAAGTCACAGAGACTATCACAGCGGCAAGCAAGGGTTCGATCCACAGGGAGGTGGGATTCACCGACCGTCTCTAATTCTAGCTATTATTACAACACTCCAAGCGGACTCGTGGGTTGCGTGTACAGAAAAGTGAATAATAATATAACTAAATAACTTATGTAAATGATATATACAATGATAGATGGAATGGAGATATGCATGAAATGTGGTTACACTAGGGAAACGACTCAACCGTGAGAATCCTTCTAATTATGTTCTAGACTCATCTAATCCTCAAGTGTGCAAGTATACATAGGCTCGTATCCCCTTAATTGATCTCTAATCTCTCTCGATGTCTTAGAGATAGTATCCATATATACCCGATATCTCTCTCGAGCAATCCAGACAATATATATGAACCCATTAAGCACGTGGAATACAAATCGAACCCTATACACTAGCCTAGTGGTTCTAGCACTTTCTAGTCAAGCATAGTGAATGTTTATCTAAGCATTGTCAAACGTGTATCCTCTCGGTACATAGCATCTAACCATGGATCAATTACAAAGTGATCAGTTAAGCAAAGACTTTAAGCACTCAAAACATCCATATAACAACACAAGCACAAAAGAAATGTCGGTGGTCATTACTTCTAGGTCAAACATTCGGTTTAGTCAACTCCCTAGGATGACTAAACATGGGAAACAAGTTTACCTAACAACTACATGCAACAATGTGATTGCTATATCATTAAGAACATTCAATTTAGATTAAAGGTCCATCCTCTTGATTAGGGAATTTTCCCACAATCAATTCATCATCCAATCCTGTCACGTGGATGGATAATCGTGTCTTAATACAATGACCATTAAGAACAAAGATATGAACCAATGTCAATTTAGCAACTAAAAGCCTGAACTGAAACCTTTTCTACTCTTTGGGGCTAAAATTCCTATTACTCAAATTACTCAATATATGGAATTTCAAGTCATCCATCAATCAATCAACAATCATGGGTATCTAATTTCTACTCTAAATTACAACTAATTCTAAACCCAATCATGGACACATATTGATTTATAACAATTCATAAACATACATATCATATAAAGAGCATAAAAACACATATAGCAAAGAGCAAAACAAAACCCAAATGAATTTAAGAACAATCAATACATTTATTACATAAGTGTAGGTTTACAATATCCCAAAATTGGTGGAATACATCAATTAAGAAAACAAGAAATACAAAGAGAATGAGTAAAAGGAGTTACAACCCTTGAAGAAAACCCTCCAAGAGCTCCTTTCCATGCCTAGCTCGAATTTGGTCATAGACCCCTCCTATTCTCCTTGCAATCTACTCTAAATTGTTATAGAGGAAGTGAAAAAGGGTGGTGAAGGTGTATGGTGAACTCCCATGGAGGAAAATCCTCCATGGGTGCTTGAATCTCTCCTTCCTTGGTGAAGAAGATAGAGAACTATGAAGAAGATGAAGAGAAAAAGAGTTTGGGCGTGAGAGGTATCAAGAGAGGAGAGAAAGTGGGTTATTTATAGGCTTGGAAGTTAGGGTAAGGTATTGGGGGTGAAAAGACAAGAATACCCTTCAAAAAATGGCCTAAAAATGCATTTCCGGCCCATATATGTGGTACGTCACGCGGTACGCATCAACAAATGTACCGCACATCACTCTTAGAACCTACTGCCAAAAAATGCGGTACGAAGTGCGGTAGCATCAACACAGCGTACCGCACATATCTGCGCACCGTTACGAAAACGGTCATAACTTTCTCCAAAAATCTCAGAATCACGATCTGTAAAGTGCGTTGGAAAGAAGACCTCCGGGGATTTCCAAAACGTGGTTATGGGTGATGTATTTCAATCGGAGGAGAGAGATATGACCTTCCAAAGTTGTGGTGTCTGAACAAGCTATTCCAAATTCTGCCCTTTAACCTCCAAAACTCTTCAATTAAGCTCAAATACCTTCCGTAGGGAACATGTATCTACACAAGGCTCACAAACATATCAAATACCAAAATATACTTGAAAAAAAGAATAAAAGCTAGGTAATGGGGACCTCAAATAGGTATATAAATCGTTTCGATCATTAACCACCAAGTAAATCCACTTAAGGAAATGATTCTTAACTACCAAGTAAATCCTTCTTAAGAAAAGATTAAGTCTCCTAATTGAATTCTATGAAGAATTCGGCCAGCTATATATATATATATATATATATATATATATATATATATATATATAAGAAGATAGATTTCCTTTTAGAAAAGGATTCTTATCTACCAAATAAATCCACCTATGGAAATGATTATTGCTAACCAAGTAAATCCTTCTTAGGAGATATGATCCTATGTATATGTTTGGAAATTCGGCCAGCCCTAAGGTTTTCTATGAGTGAATTTCGGCCAAGTCTAGGTAATTTCAAGAGAGAATTCGGCTTAGCAAGAGAGAATTTTGAGGGAGAAAAAATTAGTTTTTGCTCTAGACAAAATTCGATCAACTCATAGATATAGGGTGTAGAATTCGGCAAAGGAGTAAAGAGAAAAAGATAACATTTTTGTTTTTGATAGTACACTAGTATCCTTTACATCAAAAGGGTTTTGTGTACAAAATCAAATCGGGTTCACGCGAATTTCAATCAATTAGATTGATTAATTCATAAATGACCGGACGTTCTTGGATTTTTGTCTTGGAGGATAATTGTAACTAACAAAGAAAAAGATTTTGTTTGTTTCCATCATCAGGTATACAATTTAAAGAAAGGGAGCCCACACTCATAGGTGATTCACGTTCATGATTGGATTGGAAGATCTTGCGGATTCAATTCGGCGCTTGTTCAATCGTCACGAGAAAAAGGTACGACACTTTTTACATCAATTAATCTAGGGTTAAGGTTCTTGTTAGTCAATGGAATTTTTTTATTTATACGCAAACCCTAATTTTATTAATTTTCTCACGCTTCCGCTGTGTGTGTATTTTCCCTAAAATTGGTATCATAGGCTGGTTGTACCCTTGATTAATTGATGTATGTGTACATGAATCTTTTTCTTTTATTGTATATATGCATGTTTTAGAAAGACATGACACTCTAGGTATTTGCATATATATTTACATTGGAATGTATGGATATATATATGTTTTATATGTGGATTGTTATTGTTCAATTTTGGTCCTAGAATTTCAATGTATTTTTGTTTTGGGATTGTAACATGAAGGGTGGTCTATCATTGCCATAATTTCCTTCTTGGTAGTTAAGTTTTTTTTATTTTGTTGTTGTAATAAAAAAAAATCTGCAGTATTTTTTATTTAAAATTCTTCTGTAATACATTCAAGTATCGAAGACTTGAAGGTTTGAAGAATTGGAAGCAACCTGAAAAAGTTTGGGACCGTGTAAGCCGTAGCAACAAACGTGTGTGCGAAGAGCACACGACCACGTTTGTTGTGGCATGGGCTGCGTACGGCAGCCCTATGGATGCCATGGGCTCCGCATGGCAGCCCTTTATGGGGTTGTGGCATGCGCACGCCCATGGGTAGGGGCCAAGGGTGCGCATGCCCATAAAAGGCAGCCGAGGGAGTCCAAACGGTGAAGGTTGCGTGAAGACTTGTTCACCAAGAAAGGAGTTTTTTTTTTGTATTCCAAGATCGCACAACGGAAACGTGAAAAAAAATTAACAAGGTGTGAAAGATCACATGATGAAAGTCATAGCACATCTCAACATTGCTGAACTGAATGATGCTGAGATAGATGGTGAGACAAAAATTGACATGATTGTCAACTCACTATCGGATTCCTTTGATCAATTCAAGTTGGACTACACCTTGAATAATAAGGAATACACCTTGAAAGGCTTGATGCAAGATGTTCAAAGCGCGGAAAAAATCCTTGTGAAAGGCAAGGGTCAAGAGATTCATATGCTTGGTAAGTTGCTACTGTTAAAGACCCGTAAGAAGGTCAAGAGACAACAGAAGAAAAAGCAACTTGAGCCTTCTTATAAGGAGACCGAGAAAGTAACCAAGATCAAAGGAAAGTGTTTGTTTTGTGGTGAAAAGGGTCAAAGGAATAGACTGAATAAGAATGAATTCAACTTGCATTTAGATAATGGAGCGTTGGTGTCTACTAGTGTAGTGGGAGATATTAGAATCAATTTAGATTCTTATAGGCATTTAGTTTTAATAAACGTTTATTATGTATTACAATTCAAGAGGAATTTAATTTCCGTCTCTTGTCTAAATAAATTTGGATATTCGGTTACTTTTAATAAAGGTTTTATTATTAGTAAGAATAACAAATTTTTTTGTAAAGATACGTTGGAAAACGGTTTATTCTACTTGCCTACAAATATCTCTCACTTGTTAGACACAGAATCAACGGAACCTAATCATAAAAGAGTAAAATTATCAAATGATGAAACCAACTTATGACATTTGCACCTAGGTCATATTAACCTTAATAGGATTAAAAGATTGGTAAGTGACAGACCTTTAAGTGACTTAAAGGTTGATGATCTACCAACTTGTGAATCTTGTTTGGAAGGTAAAATGACCAGAAGGTCGTTTACGACCAGAGGCACAAGAGCCATCAAATGTTTAGGATTGATACACACTGATGTGTGTGGACCTATGAGCATTCAAGCTACAGGTGGATATGAGTACTTTATCACTTTCATGGATGATCACTCAAGATTTGGCTATGTGTATCTCATGAGACATAAGTCGGATGCTTTTGACATGTTCAAAGTATTTAAAGCTGAAGTAGAAAATCAGCTTGAGAAATACATAAAAATCTTGAGGTCTAATCGTGGTGGAGAATATCTATCTGGAGAGTTTCAACAATATCTTATTGATATTTGGATAATTTCTCAGTTTTTTGCACCAGGCACACCTCAACAAAATGGGGTGGCAGAAAGGAGAAATAGAACTCTTTTCGATATGGTTAGGTCTATGTTGAGTTATTCAACGCTCCCTAATTCTTTTTGGGGATATGCTTTACAAACCGCAATGTACATTCTAAACGATGTACCATCTAAGTCGGTTCCTAAAACACCGCATGAGTTGTGGACCGGGCGAAAGCCTAGTTTACAACACTTAAGGATATTTGGATGTCCTGTGCACGTATTAAAAGGAAAAACAGAAAAGATGGAGTCCCGTTCAGAAACATGCATATTTGTAGGGTAACCAAAAGGAACAAAAGGATATTATTTTTATAGTCCTTCAGATCTTAATGTATTTGTTTCGACAAATGCTAAATTTCTAGAAGAGAACTATATGAATAATTTTGTGCCTAAAAGTAGAATTGTCCTGAATGAGCTTTTAGAAGATACAATTCCACAAGAGGTTTTGCAACCAAGCCCAAGATCAACAATCTACCATACCTCTGTAGGGACCCCGTTCACCGGTTACGCAGCGGAACAAGGTTTTAATTTTTTTATAAAGATCATAATCTGTATATGGGACCAGTGAACTTGGGATCGTAATTATTTTTTTGCAATTAATATATACAATATGTAAACACATGAAATTGAAATCATATAATCAAGAAGAAAATCTTATCAACGTTTGGAGGCTTTTTCACTTTTCGATATGCTCTTGTCTGAACCAATCTTACCAACGTTTGGAAGCTCCTTCACTTTATGATGTGCTCCTGTCCGAACCACTCGATCTTCCTCGCTATCTCCCAGGATTGGTAACTGCGTGTGGGAAGGTAACAGTCTCAGGAACTTGAATGGAGGATGTAAAGAGAATTGAAGAAACTCTTTCTTCTATGAGAAAATTAACTAGAACAATTCTAGTTATAAAAAAAATATTACTTTTATTTTTTTTTCAACGGTCTATAGTGCACAAAAAAAAAGCGTTCTTATTTTGCAATTTACGCTTCACGTTCCTTTGCACTTTTTTTTATAAAGTCAACACACCTTTTTTTTTATAAAGTCAACACACTTATTTTTTTAATATATATAAATATATATATATATATATCCTTGTTTGTATCCTATACAAACACTTATATATATATATATATATATATGCACATACCAATTTGCATCCAATGCAATCTCTTGTGTTATACTTGATATATATCTTTTAATTATCCTTTTCAAATATATCTAATATATTAAAGTGATAATAAATATTTTAAATTTAAACTTAAATTCAAATACTTAGAAAAATGATTTAGTAAAATAAAATAATCCTATTATTTTATCTTCACCTAAATCCATATATCAACTAACACCCTCCAATTAATAGTTAATTAATAATTCATAATTATCAATGTAATTAAATAATCCAATTATTTAATTAATTTAACTATTAACATTCATTAATTACATAATCTCATTATTCAATTAATTTCCGAATATATATTCGTGTCACTTTTGTAACACAATTAATTGGACAATTCAATTAATTAACTGTGCATTGTCACCTAAGTCGATCGGGCTAGCAAATGGACCTAATGGACCCGCAGTATTTTGAGCTCCAATAATCCTCAAAATCATTAATTAAACTCTTTAATTAATATTCCTTGATTATTAACTCCGGTGTTATTCCATTAAAAACCCGAATCTGCACTCTCTTAACTGTAGACGCTTTTACACAGATCGATACAACTCGGTGTCCATCGATATAGTTATTACACATGGTGTGATCCTCCATGGTAGTTCATAATTATAGCTGGATCGTAATGTCCGTTATACCCCCCTTAATTACATATATCCTTTAAGTACCGTTGATTCTATAATGAACAATAAATATTATTTCCTCAAGGAATTAGAAGAGCGCTCATATTGTCCAAGCCCCGAATCAACCCTTAAGGGAACTACCATCTACTTCTCACAAGAAGGAGTGGATTCCACTATTGTGTACAAACCTTCCCAGCCACAAGCCAAACCGTAATCCCAATATATGGAGTATATTAATTAGGAAATGCATCTAACCTCACCCATGGTATATCAAAGACCAGGATTTAACTTGAAGGAGTCGATAAGACACTCAGGATTAAGATCACCCATATATAGCCATCATTAGTTGATATATATGAATCTCATCGGTAAACGGATCTTGGTGAGAGATTCATATAGATCATGACCCAGTCCTATATGATCACATCAGACAAGGTGCCTCATTCTCATATCTACATATGAATGATTCAGGATAGAATCACAGTACATTACAGAATGGACTAAGAACTATAGATTAACCACAAATAAAGTACCCATCTTTATTTGCTATCTATGGACTCTTTAGATTGCACGTCTCTTACTGTATTCATCCTTATACGACACTCATATACACAGTTCGAGATTACATCCAACAATCTTGGATGTTAAATATATGCACAAGTTATAAAATAAACAACACAACAAGAATGAATTGAATTTTTACAAATCCATTTGCAAATTACATCTTTAGGGTATAAACCCCAACAATCTCCCACTTGCACTAAAGCATGTAAGGCATGTCTCGTAACCCTAAACCATCTAGGTGACCCAAAAACACTTTAGCCGGTAAGGTCTTTGTAAATGGATCAACATGATTGTCTTGTGAGGCTATCTTTGTGACAATCGTATCTCCTCTCTACATTATCTATCTAATGAGATGATACTTTCTCTCTATATGCTTCCCTCTCTTGTGAATTCTTGGTTCTTTGGAATTAGTCACAGACCACTGTTATCACAATAAAGTATGATGGGCTTATCCAGGTGTGGAACAACTTCCAGATCACTTAAGAACTTACGGAGCCAAATAGCCTCTTTAGCAGCTTCACAAGCAACTACATATTAGGCTTCTATGGTGAAGTCAGTAATACAAGATTGCTTGATACTTCTCCACACAATGACTCCACCACCCACGGTGAATACTGATCCAGACGTGGATTTCCTAGAATCCCCGTATGACTGAAAATCAGAATCCTTGTATCCTAACCGGATCAAATCCTACCCGGAATACACTAGCATATAACTTCTTATTCTCCGAAGATACTTAAGAATTGTCTTGACAGTAACCCAATGATCAAATCCTAGGTTGGACTGGTATCTGCTAACTACTCCCGCTGCATAACAGATGTCCGGTCTCGTGCATACCATAACATACATGAGACTACCTACTAGCGATGCATAGGGTACACGTCTCATATCCTCAACTTCTTGAGGTGTCTTAGGACACTGTTCCTTAGACAAGTGAACTCCATGCCTAGAAGTTAAATTACCCTTCTTGGAGTTTAGCATCGAAAACCGTACAAGAATCTTATTGATATATGATGCCTGAGATAATGCTATGAGTTTGTTCTTACGATCCCTTATAAGTTGGATCCCTAGAACATAACTCGCCTCTCCCACATCTTTCATTTGGAATTAGCTAGCCAGCCAGCCCTTTACATTAGACAACACTCTCACATTATTCCCAACGAGTAGGATATAATCTACGTATAAGACCAAGAAAACTAATTTCTTATCAATGATGCGCTTGTAGACACAAGGCTCATCGACGTTGTGCTCGAAGCATAGGTTTTGATCACATCATCAAACCTAATGTTCCAAGATCTAGATGCTTGCTTAAGTCCATAGACAGACCTTTGTAGCTTGAAAACCTTTTGCTCTTTATCTGGAGACACGAATCCCTCTGGTTGCATCATATAGATGCTCTCGTCAAGATTGCTATTCAAGAATGCAGTCTTGACGTCCCTTTACCAAATTTCGTAATCGAAATAGGCAGCAATGGATAAGAGAATCCTAATAGACTTAAACATGGCTACTGGCGAGAAGGTCTCTTCATAATCGACCCCCTCTTTTTGGGTATAACCCTTGGCCACTAGCCTTGCCTTGAATGTCTGTACCTTCCCATCTACTCCTTTCTTTCTCTTGTAGATCCACTTACACCCTATGGGTTTTACCCCATCCGGTAAATCTACAAGATCCCAGACTGAGTTAGAGTACATGGACTTCATCTCCAGATTAACGGCTTTAAGCCATTCCTCTTTATCAGGATCTTCCATTGCATTATTAAATGTCAATGGATCATCCACACTATTAACAGAAATAACACATTGTCCCACACCTATACCTAAATAGAGTTCAGGTTGTCTCACAACCCTCTCACTACGTCTAGGTGGCAGTATATCCTGATCAGGAACCATCTGACTCTCAGATGTTTATGGATCAACAACTCTTGTTGATGAAGCACTAGTCTCACCAGGCTCCAACTCATTTAATACAATGTTAGAACAAGGTTTATGGTCACTAATATAATTGTCCTCAAGAAACGTTGCATTTGTCGATACAAATACTTTGTTATCTTCGGGATTATAGAAGTGTCCACCTCTGGTCTCCTTGGAGTATCCTACAAACAGGCAGACCACAGACTTGGAGTCTAGCTTTCCACTTCTGTTCTTTAGCACGTGTGCTGGACACCCGCATATGCGAAAATGTGGCAAACTAGCTTTACGACCATTCCACAACTTTAGGGGAGTCTTACAAACAGATTTGGATGGCAGTACATTCAAAATGTATACTGCTGTTTGTAACTCATATCCCCAAAAGAAATTTGGTAATGATGAGAAACTAATCATAGATCTCACCATTTCTATCAGGGTTATGTTTCTTCTCTCCGCTACACCATTTTGCTGAGGTGTACCAGGAGCTATGAGTTGGGAAACTATCCCATGCTCGATAATAAAGTCTTCAAACTCTTGGTCAAGATGCTCACCTCCACGATCTGATCGTAGTGACTTGATAGTCCTACCTAATTGATTCTCAACTTCAGCTCGGAATTCTTTGAACATTTCAAATGTTTCCAACTTTCGTTGCATCAGGTAGACGTATCCGTATCTTGAGTAGTCATCTATAAAGGTGACATAATACTCATAACCACCCCTAGCTTTAACATTCATCGGACTGCAGATGTCTGTATGTATAAGCTCTAGCGGTTCTTTAGCTCTAAGCCTTTTTCCAATAAAAGGTCTCTTAGTCATCTTACCTTCTAGACAAGATTCATAAAACAGGTAAGGTGTCAACCTTTAACTAACTTAATGGTCCACTTTTTACTAGTCTGTCTATCCGATCAATGTTGATATGACCAAGCCTTGGATGCCAGATATACATGTCATTATATGGAGAAATCTTATGTTGTTTTGTTTTTGGTTTTTCAACCTTAAACATTTCGGTGTTGAGCAGTGTAGTATGTATTAATGGTCTTAACACATACAAATTGTTTTCATTAATTCCTGAACAAATTTTCTGATCACTATTTCCAATAATAACATACTTATTATTAAAAGAAACAAAATATTTTTGTTCTAACAACTTAGAAACGGAAATAAAATACATCGTCCAATAATATATAATATTACAAAAACGTAATCTAATTACGCCAACTGCTCATGTCGACACGACATCCCCTGACCCCACACGCATTGAGAAGGCTTGCTCCTTTAGCTGTGTCCAAGAATCAGTCCATTGTAGAGAAGAACAAACATGGTTAGTTACCCATGAATCAACTATCCAGGGTGAAGAATCATCTTCCACTAAACATGACTCAAGAACAAGTAAATAATATTTACCTTTCTTGGGTTTGGGCTTACCCTTCGCTTTCCCGGTAAACCTCCTCATCTTCTTATTATTAGAGAAAGATGGTTCGGCAACATTTGCCTCACCGGTCTTACCCTTGTTGTCCTTAGTCAAGGACTCAAAAGTAGTGAGCTCATTGAGCAACTGTGTGAGATTGAACCTTAACTTGTTCATCTCGTAGTTACTCTTAAACTAATCGAAACTCTTCGAAAGAGTCGTCAGTATGATGCTCACTTGAATGGGGACTTCTGCCTTGTTGAAGTAGGACATCATGCTCAGGACATGTTCCCGAACTGACGTACCTTGCTTCATACGAGTGGGTATAGCGGAACCAATAACTTCGTGTCGCTTTTGCTCTGAGGGCTGTTCGAACATAGTTTGCAATGACTCTATGATTTCAAATGCTGAAGTCATTGCTTCGTGCTTAGTGACAATCACGTATGTCATTGAAGCCAACATATATGTTCAGGCCTTCTCATCAGATTAGACCCATCGCTAGTAAGCCTCACAAACAGTTCGTGTGGCAATGGCAGCAGGTGCTGGAGGACATTCCTCCGTAAGCACAAACTTGAGGTCTTTGGTGACCAATATTGCATTAATGTTAAGTTTTCACTTAGTGCAGTTATCACCAGATAATTTGTCGTTTAAGAGAATTTGAAGTAATGCAGAAGATATTATTGCTGAAATAAATAAACATTCATTCAGTCATTTATTTAAAACAAGTGCGAGTGCTTTGGCATAAATTTGTTCATGATGCATGAACATGTTTAACGAATTATAACTACCCTAAAACTAGTTACTATACCACGACAATCAAACATACCACAAAAAATTGTCGCCTTATGGTCGGTCAAGTTTTTGCATGTTGGACCGAGACATTCTCAATCAAATGATATTCTAGAATAACTCTTATTCCATATCATTCAATCATTGTTTATTCAGTCTGGTTTTTAATTAACAAACTTAATCAAAAGCTTCATTAGTGTAACCCACCATTTCAGATCTCACGAGCTTAACTCGAGAATTGCCGCCTTAGGGTCGGTCAATCCCGAAATACCCTCAGAAATCCTATCCGTTAGGAAGTCAGCCTTAGTATTGACCTTTGTGGAAATCCTCCTTAGGGAGGACGAAAGCAAAGCCGTCACGATGCCCCACTCGGATCTCACGGTGTTGAACTAATGATGGAGACCGCAGGATATATATGTCATATATCCCTCTCCCACTCACTATTTTAAAATTAGGGTTTTCTTTTAACCGTTAATGCACCTAGACTCCACATGATTAAACGATTAACTTTAATCAAGTTATCTAGCGCATTAACTAATTAGAAACTAATTCTAATTATCTAATAAATTATTAATGATTTTTAACAATTAAAAATCTAATCTATTAGTGAAAAATCTAAGCCTCTGTAAACTATTTACTAAGGTCAAATTATAATGTTAGTGTTTACCAAGTTTTAACTATTAAAACCCTAACACTGTATTTGGAACATTTATTATTAGGTAATTAATCATATTAATCCTAATTATAATAAATGACCCTATTAATCTAACTTATTAAACTCTTTAATAACTAGATTAATATTAATGAGAATTACTAAGTTTTCTAACCATTAAAAAACTAATCTCATTATTCATAACCATTTATGTATAATGCCCATTTTGATCACATTAAAAAAAATACATAAAATATCAGGCTATGATGCCTGTATGACATATCAAATATATTTGTTTAGGCACATCTAATCTAAATGACATACGTATGCATGACAATGCTTTTATCATCACATAATATAAAGCATATATGAATTGACCGAGTACTGTGGATTATTTAACCTAAAAAAAATTAGAATCTAAAATTAAAAAAATTACCCCCAAGGCATTCATTGGTCTTCTTGTAACTTCAGATATCTTCCAATCTCTTTAGGTCACTCCGATTCATCTCATGAATCCGAAATGGGAAATTTGCACGGAACACACTAGACAACACTTGACAAAGGAATCGTGCGTGAACAGTACCGCGTGAACAGTGCCGGTGAATAGTACCACATGAACAACACTGTGAACTGTGTCGATAAACAGTACCACATGAACAGTACAACATGAACAGTACACACATGAACAGTGCCAATGAACAGTACGGTGAACAGTGCCGGTGAACAATACTTGTTTCCAGTTCTTCGTTTACAGGTTACAATTATATTTATTTACAATACAATAACAGTATAAATAAATAAAATAAAAATTATACAATCCATAAACCCTAAATCCACAGTACCATAAAAATTTACGATCAAATATGTTTAAATTATACAATTTAATTATAAAAATTCATACAATTATAAAGATGGTGCCTACATATTCATACATACAGAAGCATCAAAAACAATTTTCTGTTCCGAAAAATAAATTGGCTCTGATACCAATTGTAGGAACCCCCGTTCACCGGTTACGCGGCAGAACAAGATTTTAAATTTTTTTATACAGATCATAATCTGTATCTGGGACCATTGAACTTGGGATCGTAATTATTTTTCGGAACTAATACATACAATTTGTAAACACTGGAAATTGAAATCGATATAATCAAGAAGAAAATCTTACCAACGTTTGGAGGCTCATTCACTTTTCGATATGCTCCTGTCTGAACCAATCTTACCAACGTTTGAAAGCTCCTTCACTTTACGATGTGCTCCTGTTTGAACCACTCGATCTTCCTCGCTATCTCCCAGGATTGGTAACTGCGTGTGGGCGTGTCACAATTTTAGGAAATTGAATGGAGGATATAGAGAGAATTGAAGAAACTTTTTTTTCTATGAGAAAATTATCTAGAACAATTCTAGTTATAAAAAAAATGTTACTCTTATTTTTTTTTTCAATGGTGTATACCGCATAAAAACAAACTTTCTTATTTTGCAATTTATGCTTCACGTTCCTGTGCGTTTTTTTTGTATAAAGTCAACACACCTTTTTTTTATAAAGTCAACAAACACACACACATATATATATATATCCTTGTTTGTATCCTATACAAACACTTATATATATGCACACAACAATTTGCATCCAATGCAATCTCTTGTGTTATAATTGATATATATCTTTTAATTATCCTTTTTAAATATATCTAATATATTAAAAGTGATAATATATATTTTAAATTTAAATTAAATTCAAATACTTAGATACATGATTTAGTAAAATAAAATAATCCTATTATTTTATCTTCACCTAAATCTATATATCAACTAACACCCTCCAATTAATAGTTAATTAATAATTCATAATTATCAATATAATTAAATAATTTAATTATTTAATTAATTTAACTATTAACATTCATTAATTAAATAATCTCATTATTCAATTAATTCCCGAATATATATTCGTGTCACTTTTGTAACACAATTAATTGGACAATCCAATTAATTAACTGTTCCTTGTCACCTAAGTCGATCGGGCTAGCAAGGGGACCTAATGGACCCGTATTATTTTGAGCTCCAACAATCCTCGAAATTATTAATTAAACTCTTTAATTAATATTATATGATTCCACTACCATCTAAGGGAACTACCATCTACTTCTCACAAGAAGAAGTGAATTCCACTATTGTGTACAAACCATTCTAGCCACAAACCAAACCGCAATCCCAACATAAGGAGTATATTGATTAGGAAATACATCTGACCTCACTCATTGTATATCAAAGACCACGATTTAACCTGAAGGAGTCGATAAAACACTCAGGATTAAGATCACCCATATATAGCCATCATTAGTTGATATATATGAATCTCATCGGTAAATGAATTTTGGTGAGAGATTCATATATATCATAACCCAGTCCTATAAGATCACATCATACAAGGTGCCTCCATTCTCATATCTACATATGAATGATTCTGGATAGAATCACCGTACATTACGGAATGGACTAAGAACTATAGATTAACCACAAATAAAGTACCCAACTTTATTTGCTATCTATGGACTCTTTAGATTGCACATCTCTTACTGTATCTATCCATATATGACACTCATATACACATTTTGAGATTACATCTGGCAATCTTGGATGTTTAGTATATGCATAAGTTATAAAATAAACAACACAATAAGAGTGAATTGAACTTTTCCTTTTATTTATTTCATAAATCCATATACAAATTACTTCTTTAAGGCATAAACCCCAACAACCTCGTCATAGTGGGAGGGTTGTTAGACAATCCGAGATATACATCGGTCTAGGAGAATCTGTAGAGAATCTTTCGGACGACGATGATCCCTATACGTATAAATAGCAATGGAATATGTTGATTGTTGTCATTGACAAAAGACAATGTAATCCAAAATTGAATCTATGTTTAAAAATAAAGTCCAGTCTCTTGTAGACTTGCCTAAATGGATAAAACCCATCGGGTGCAAGAGGAAAAGAGGAATGGATGGAAAGGTGGAAACCTTTAAAGCTAGATTGGTAGCTAAAGGTTATACACAGAAGGAATGTATCAATTATAAAGAAACCTTCTCTCCTGTGGCCATGCTTAAATCCATTAGGATACTCTTATCCATTGCGGCATCTCTAGACCTAGAGATTTGGAAAATGGACGTCAAGACAACTTTCCTTTATAGAAGTCTTGACGAAAGCATCTACATGATGCAACCAGAAGGATTCATTGAAAAAGGCCAAGAGGAAAGGGTATGCAAGTTGCAAAGATCCATATATGGATTGAAGCAAGCATCCAGATTCTGGAACAAGGTTCGATCAAGACGTGAAATTTTTTGGATTTATTCAAAACTTTGAGGAACCTTGTGTATACAAAAGGATTAAAGGTGACATGTTGGTTTTCCTAGTTCTTTACGTTGATGATATACTATTCATCAGAAACGATGTAGGTGTATTGACATCAATAAAAGAATGGTTAGCAAAACAATTCGATATGACGGACTTAGGAGAAGCAAGTTATATTCTTGGTATCCAAGTCATAAGGTATAGAAAGAATAGAACGATTGCATTATCCCAAGCTTCATACATAGATAAAATCTTGTCTAGGTTTTCCATCCAAGATTCCAAGAAAGGTATGTTACCTTTCAGACATGGAATCAAACTTTTTAAGGAACAAGTTCCTAAGATTGAGCATGAAGAGCAATTTATGAGTAGGGTTCCATATGCATCGGCAGTTGGAAGTCTCATATCTGTAATGCTCTGTACTAGACCAGATATTTGTTTTGCTGTGGGCATAGTTAGCCGGTTTCAATCAAAGCCTAGTCCTGATCACTGAACGGTAGTCAAGCATGATTTCAAGTATCTCAGAAGAAAGAGAGATTATATGCTTGTATACTCTGGAGGGGATTTAATTCCCGATGGGTACACAGATTCTGAGTTTAAGTTGGATTCTGACTTTAGGAGATCAACATCATGATCTATGTTTACTTTGGAGGAGGGGCAGTCATATGGAGGAGTATCAAGCAATCTTGTATTGCTGATTCCACCAAGGAAGCCGAGTATGTTGCCGCATGTGGCTGCTAAAGAGGAAGTCTGGCTCCTCCAATTCTTGATTTACTTGAAAGTGGTTCCTGATGCGAATAAGCAGATCACTATCTATTGTGACAATAGTGGAGCAGTGGCTAATTTGAGAGAACCAAGAAGTCATAAAAGAGGGAAACACATTGAAAGAAAGTATTATCTTCTAAAGAAAATTGTGCATAGGGGTGATGTGACGATTACCAAGATTGCGTCAGCAGATAATCTAATGGATCCCTTTACAAAGGCTCTTCTACAAAAGAGTTTTGATAGACATCTAGAGAACATGGGGATGAGAGATATGACATATTTGCTATAGAGCAAGTGGGAGATTGTTGGGATTACACTCTATAGCAAGAGTGTAATAATATATTTGACAATCTTTTCATATTAAAAGAGTGATTTCTAGTTTAACAAATCTTATAGCATTTATAGTTTAATTATTATAATTGTCAAAAGTAAATAATCATAAGGTCAAAAGACTATGAGAAAAGAAGAATTGTTCATACATCTATATATGTATGAGGTAGACACAATTCTTTAGTTAGTCTTGAATAATATTCACAACTTAAGATAAAAGGTTAGGGGCCTTTATCTTGTCAAAGTTGTAGATTCATTTGCTAGCATTTGAGTGGGATCAAATGTGTTATAATGAGTCTAAAATCATCAAAGTGAGGTGTCTTTGGGCAAAAGAATCTAGTGCACTAGGTGCATTGAATAGGATCACAATGAAATACTTTATCTAAAACCGTAAATGGACAAAAGTTTTCATTTGAAGACAATCGGAGCGTCTATCTCTATCCTTAGATAAATGATGGACTTATGGTTGCAAGTGTTATCATTTGAGCTATCAATGAGTACGATTATATATCATAGTCTATCCTCGATAGTTTGGTGGTATTCATTTGTTAATCGATAGAGGACTTCATTTATAGATATGGACATCGTGGCTCCATTTGTTAAATAAGAGTAGAATACCATCATATGGATGTTTTGAGGTATTGGATTTTAAATCTTAACGTTAAGTTTTCAATAGTGTCTATTGAAACATGGCTTCTGGACAAGTCAAAATATCCAAGTTCAAAATGTGGTCATATGAGTAAATGTGGTAACTTGGAGAGCTATAGGCGGTCTATGAGCTCTTAGCGATTACTAGTATTCTTTACGAGGATAAACATTCTCTAATAAGGCAGTCTGGGGTATGATTGAGTAACATCAACTTATTCTATCTTTATTTAAGAGTACAATTTTATTTCTTTAGTGGAATGAACTAAAATTAAATAGATCGGACCTAAGTGAATCATTTGTTGATTGTGATTGGGTTGTGTCTATTGGAGCTTAAATCTAGATAGCCCGCCAAGATCCCCAATCCACATGAACTTCCATGGATCATTTGAAATATTCTACCGGACCAATTTAGGGGTCCATTCAGAATTGTATTGAGGCATGTGGACTTGTTTCTTTTTGTAAGAATGGGTATAGTTCACATGTGGACTTTTTATAAAGGTCAAATGGATTTAATAAAATAAGAAAATAATATATTGGCCCATATATATATGGTTGGGCGGCAAGGCTATTTAGAATAACTTAATTATATTATATTATTTTATTATTTAATTAAATGAAATTTTATTAAAATGGTAATTAATTAATTATTTAATTAAAAGTCAAAACCCTTTTTCTAGTAGGAGATGGTCTCCTAAAATTAAACAATTGTTGGTAGTAAAATTAATATTAAAGACTATATTTAATAAGTAGATAAATAAAAGGAATTATTTATCTAATCAAATTAGGAAGTCTTTAATATGGTTACAAATACACTATTGAGTTGGATTAGGAGTCTTGGTGTAGGATAGAATTCCTTTTTGAAAAGGATTCTTAACAACCAACTAAATCCACCTAAGGAAAAGATTTTTAACTACCAAGTAAATCCTTCTTTGGAAAAAATTATGTCTCCTAATTGAATTCTATGAAGAATTCGGCCAACTCTCTCTCTCTCTCTCTCTACATATATGTATAAGAAGATAGAATTCCTTTTAGAAAAAGGATTCTTCACTACTAAATAAATCCACCTAATGAAATGATTCTTGCTAACCAAGTAAATCCTTCTTAGGAGAGGATTTATGATCCCATATATATATATATATATATATATATATATATATATGTTTGGAAATTCGGCCAGCCCTAAGGTTTTCTATGAGTGAATTTCGGCCAAGTGTATGTAATTTTCACTAGAGAATTTGGCCTAACAAGAGAGAATTTTGAGGGAGAAAAATTTATTTGTTGCTCTAGATAAAATTTTTATCAACTCATAGATATAGGGTGTAGAATTCGGCCAGGGATAAAAGAGAAAATGAGAACGTTTTTTTTTTTATAGTACACTAGTATCCTTTACATCAAAAGGGTTTTGTGTACAAAATCAAATCGGGTTCACGCGAGTTTCATTCAATTAGATTGATAATTCACAAGTGACCAGACGTTCTTGGATTTTTCTCTTGGAGGATAATTGTAACTAACAAAGAAAAAGATTTTGTTTGTTTCCATCCTCAGGTATACAATTTAAAGAATGGGAGCCCACACTCCTAGGTGATTCACATTCATGATTAGATTGGAAGATCTTACGGATTCAATTCGAGGCTTGTTCAATCGTCACGAGAAAAATGTACGACACTTTTTATATACATCAATTAATCTAGGGTTAAGGTTTTTGTTAGTCAAAGAGAAATTTTTTATTTATACGCAAACCCTAATTTTATTAATTTTCTCATGCTTCCGTTACGTGTGTATGTTCCTTATAACTTTTCCCTGGTTTGGTCAGTACTATGTCTGCTTCCCCCATCTTTGCTTATTTCTTTGATATTTCCTTTTTGTTTCCCTTTATGGTTCCGTGGCTTTGACTCGGCATCTTTATGTTCGGGTCTCCCCTCATGCATATAACTACCTCCTGTCGCCAACTTCTTTTCTTCTGCTAATGCATATCCACCTGCCATATCCATCATGTCTGCATATCTAGTTGGACGAGCTCTTCTTAAGTCAAAAGATAACCACCCATTCTGTAAGTTATTTATGAATGCAGTGATTCTTGCTTCGTCATTTGCATAACCAATTTTTGAGACCGTCTAACCGAATCTTCCCTGATACTTTTTTAGCGACTCGTCTTTTCCTTGTTTTAGCTGAGAAAGGTATGCCACTGATTTTTTCCTGTGTATCTTGAGGAATTGTCTTGAGAAGCTTTTGCTCAATTCCTTGAAACTCCCAATACTTGCCGGGGGCAATCTTTCGAACCACCTTGAGCCTTCATCCCCAAGTGTCTATGAAAAGTTAAGACACAACAAGGTATCGCTGTAGGCATATTGGGATATAACGCTCTTATACCGTCTGACATGTTCCTTGGGATTTGTATCCTTTTTGAATTGTTCCACGTATGGCATTTGGAATCTCCTCAGGAATGGTGTTCGTAGAATACCTCTAGTGAAAGGGCTATCGGAATCATCATCAGACAATTCGCTATGTCCGTAACGCCTGATTAGCGCTTCCATTTGAGTCTTATTATTCTTGACTTCTCGGGTCAGGCTCTGAATCACGATATCTTTATCACCCACTGGCTTTCCTTGATGGTTGAGCTGATGAGTGACTGTCATACATGTCTCCAGCTCCTCCTCATTCTGCCTCAGAGTATCACGAGCTAATCCTTGTAAGCCTATGGTTCCACGGTGGCGTTTACGATGATGATGGTCACTGTCTTTTGATGATGATGACTGATTCCATCGCCAATCATATTTACGGTGCCTATCATGCCCCGCTTGACCATGGCTTCATCTTTGGTGAGTCCATTCTTCATTGGGCATCTAGAGATCCTGGTCGTTCGATGTATCCCCAGTTTGATTGATTAGATCTGAGCTCCTGTCAGGTGCTAACGTATTTGGTTCTGGCCCAACTATAACCGATCAGAGCCTGAAGGGTGATGGTGGGTTTGGTGGATTCACCTCTCCTGCTGCCAGTAGATTTATTCCTTCCTCTATTGCATCTTCCATTAACTGTTGTAATACATCCCTAAAATGACGCGTTATGTCCTCGTTGGTCGGAGGGACTCGCTGGATGCCATCCATGGATACCGGTTGGTTCCCAGTGGTTATTGTGAGATCCTGAGTGCCCCCCCTTAATGAGCATTATCTGGTGATTTTCATATGTCCCTGGAACCGTCTTTACTTTCGTCACTAGACATCGTTTGAACAGATATAAGGTTCAACCCTCTCCTTATAGCGCCAATCGTTGATGTTGATTCTTTGATAGTCAAGAATGTCAACAACATTTGGTTTGATTATGACCTGTCTAAAGAGAAAAGAAAGAGAATGCAATTAATATGATTATGACACGAGTATACATGGTAAAACTCCGGTGGCCGGAGAAACATCCACGGGTGGTTGTATAGACAACCAAGCCAATCCACTATTAAATAATAAATTGCACCTCTCGATCTCTCTTGCCTCACTTTTACAAGGATTTATTTCTGCTCTCTCTATTGTTGTATATTTGTGTTCTTGTTTTTTTATAGTGAGCTTATGAGTCTATTTATATGTGTATAGAATCCTAATCCTTGTTACATATAAGGTGCGATGACAGTGTTTAATTATATATGGTTGCTTGTTGAAGTCGTATTTATCTTCTTTACTGTTTCAGAGATCTTGTAGATCGAGTCTAAATCTTTGTGGGATTCTAGCTGCACAGTCCGTTTAGGACTTATTTTCTAATTGGCGTGCAATCTTCTAGAAGAGCAGTTATTGCTTGATTTGGACTCGTTTCTTGGTGTTTTATCCTTCTAGAAAATTTTAAGTTTTTCATTCTCTGATATGGGGGAATGAAATATGGATATTTCCATATTGGAGTGTGATTATAGATTCCTTTTTTGGGTTCGTTTACTTATGTGGATCACATATTTCTCGACAACTTCTTTACTCGGGCTTAACATGGTGTCCCGAGTAAAGCTGAATGTGCCGAGTGTTTGTATTCGACCTTACTCAGGTTCTCGTGTCTAGGCGATACCGCCGATGGTGTATTTCAGATGCCAGCCTGGATGAGTATCTGGCAATCTTCTTAGGAGGATATCTTATCTGTCAATGACGTGTACATTTAATAAAATATACATATAACATGTATATACCTATTTTAATCATATTAAAAAGAAATACATAAAATATTAGGCTACGATGTATGTATGACATATCAAATAAATTTGTGTAGGCACATCTAATCTAAATGGCATAAGTATGCATGATAATGCTTTTATCATCACATAATATAAAGCATACATGAATTGACCGAGTACTGTAGATTATTTAATCTAAAAAATTGGAATATAAAATTATAAAAATACCGCCAAGGCATTCCTTGGTCTTCTTGTAATTTTTAAGTCTTCCAGTCTCTTCAGGTCACTCCGATTCATCTCAAGAATCTTTCTTCGCAATTTTTCGCTCTTCAATATAGGTTACAATTTTTTTTTTACAATACAATAACAGTAAAGATAAATATAATAATAATAAATTATTATGCAACCCATAAACCCTAAATCCATAGTACCATATAATTAATGATCAATCCTTTTTTTGTAAATTAAAAAAATATAATATACATACAAAATATAATACAGCCAATTTAAATTGTGCCTACGCAATCGTACATATAGGAGCATTGAAACAATTTCCTGTTCCGAAAAACAATTTGCCTCTGATACAAATTGTAGAGACCCGGTTCACTGGTAATGCAGCGGAAGTAGGTTTTAATTTTTTTTATACATATCTTAAACGATCTGGGACCAGTGAACTTGCGGTCATAATTATTTTTCGTAACTTATACATATAATATATTACAATAATAAATAAATATGTATACACGAAAATTGTAATCAATAATAAGAGAAGAATAAAATCTTGCCAATGTTTGGAGGCTCCTTCACTTTACGATATGCTCCTGTTTAAACCACTTGATCTTCCTCGGTATATCCCGAAATTTGTAACTGCGTACGAACGAGTCATGGTCTCAGAAACTTAAATGGAGGATTTGCAAAAAAACAAATGAAGAAACTCTTTCTTCAAAGTCAAAACCAACTAGAACAATTCCAATTTAAAATCTTAACGATATATTTTTCTCTTTTGTTTTATTCACATTACACGATACACACCTTACAAAAAACAATGTGTTTTGTCTTTTTCTTTTATATGACACACACACCGTTGACAGTGATTTTTAGATCGTGTAGGATTGATCACACATCTAAAAGGTTTTTGTAGATTGTTGAAGAGGTAATGAGAAATAGGAAAAGAAGAAAAATATGCACACATAAGTTTACGTGGTAAAACCTCAAGGCGGGGAAACGTCCACTGTTGCCGGTGATGGTGAGAAGAAATTCACTATAGTATAATGATTACACACTCAATCTCTCATTCTTTGGTGTATCTCTCTCTCTCTATTTCTTTCTATGTATGTTTTTCTACGTGTTGTTGTCTATTTGACATTATATATCTTTTTTACAATAAGATTATGGGTATATTTTTATGTGTATAAAACCCTAATCCTTTTTACAAATAAAGAAATGTGACAGTGTTTAATTAGAACTGGTTACTTTTTGAAGTCATCTTTGTCTTCTTTCCTATTTGGTGTTTATCCTTCTGGAAGCTTTGAGTTCTTACCTGAATAGACTTCTCTGATACAGGAGAGGAAATAGAGATATTTCCTTATTGAAGTGTGATTTTAGATTCCTTGTTTAATTAAGACAATTCTTCTTCGTATTTGAGTCATAGCTACCTTTAATGTCTCCCACACATTGTCCAACTGGCCAATTGTCTAGTCTAGACCAAACTTCGTTTATCCTGATCAGATGTTTCCGACCAAGTTACCTCTACCCGAACGGTTAGTTTCTCCGACCATGTTATTTGTGCCCGATCGGTTAATTTTCCCGACCATCTTGGGTAATCTTGACTAGGTATTTAAATCATCTATTAATTACCTTGGGTCGATCTTTCCTGACTCTTGTGACTTGGCATATTTTATCATGCTGACTTGTCACGCTATCAAAAAATCCCTATAACAATACCCCCTCAAATCCGCGAGATGAGCTCTTGACGGCTCAACGAATGAGATTTGAATAGTTTTGATTTTTTGACGCTTCCGAACTTATCGCTTTAACCCGATCAAGTATCTTATTAAACTGATCGCTTAGGTTTTTTTTTTGAAACTGATCAAGTGTCTAATTAAACTGATCAGTCTTGGACTCCTTTTTGCTCCTTGTAACTGGACCAGTCGGGCTCTTTGCTCAGGACAGTTGTCGACCGTCTTTTTTTTGGTCTAATCGGTGTCCCGACTCTTATCTCAGGATAATCCCCAACTGTCTTGATTCCATCGGTTTCTTGGCCTTTCGCTCAGGATAATTCCCAACTATCTTGGTTGTGTCGGTGTCTAGGCTTTTCGCTCAGGATAATTCCTAACTATCTTGGTCGGGTCGGTGTCATGGCTTTTCGCTCAGGATAATTCCCAACCGTCTTCGTTTTTCGATCGATGTCCTGGCTTTTTGCTCAGGATAATTCCCGACCATCTTGAGTCTTCTGCCAAGAGGTGTTCTGGGAACCTTGCCCCATTTTTCCTGTTTTTCCCATGTAAGCAAGTCATCGAGGACGTCTCAAGGTTTTGTTTGCTTACAAGGGTTTGGCCGAATCGTTAGTGCAATACTAACATAGCCGGATGTATTTCACAAGGTTTTCCCCGATAGCGTACCCGAGTGTTTTTTCTCTATAAAACCGGTAGCTCGGGGTGGCTGGATTGCTGACAGTGCTCTATATGCATCCAGTTTGTTCGGCAGGCGTGTCAGGTCTCTAATCCTTGACTTCTCAGCCTTTCGGGCACCTTCACCCACCCTGACAGGTGTCGGCGCTGCGAGTTTATCTTTGATAACAAAGATGATTATTATAAAAATTCGAACAAAATTCTTGGCTTCTTTATTAATTGATCTGAAAATTAACAATATTAAAAAAAATTAGAAAACCGAAAAATAAAAAGCAAACTAAAAATATCTTAAACGAAAACTGAAAGCAACTAAGCTATCTCTCTGAAGAGTAGGTATATATATATATATTAAAGCCTAAGTTCTGTCATCCACGAGCTTGTGTAGGGCCTTCAAAAGATAATGTTGATCGTCCCTTCACCGCTGTCTCGACTCGGGCTTTGCTTCTTTTCCTGATTTCTCATTGGCTGATCGTCTGTCTTCTTAACAATTAAATCTTTGAGGTGACCCTCCCTAATAAGCGCCTCAATGTGGTCTCTTAGTTGGTAGCATTTTGATGTGTCATGACCACTTTCTTTATGAAACCTGCAGTCTTTGTTATGTCTCTTCGGGCATATATTGACTGCCTAGGAGGATAATTGACTAAATTTTAGTCTTCTACGATCGCTAGGATTTCCTCTTGTTTCTTGTTGAGGGGAGTATAGTTAGTGTACATACCATGAAACTTTCTTTCGTTTCGATTGTTTCTATGAATGGTCTCATCACTCACCATATGATCACCCTTCTGGTTCTTTATATAGCCATGGCTTGTTTTTACATTCTCCTCGGGGCGACCCCCGTGTACATAACTACCCCATGAGCTAGATCCTCTTCTTCAGCCATTGCATAACCGCCTGCCACATCTATTAGGTCGGTGCACGTATCTGGGCACTTCCTTCTCAAATTAAAGGAAAGCCGACCATTCTGTAGGTTATTGGTGAAAGCGGCTACCACAACTTCATCATTGGAGTTATGAATACCGGACACTTTCTGAGAGAACCTTTTTAGGTAATCTCTTAGTGACTCATTTTTTCTTGTTTGAGGGTGGCGAGGTGAGCTATTGATTTCCTTCTTTGTATATTTCCCAAGAATTGTCGTGAAAAATCTTGTGTCAACTCTCAAAAATTCTTGATTGTTCCTTGAGGGAGCCTTCCAAACCACATAGTCCCTAAGTCCCTGAGCGTTTGTGGAAACGTTAAGCACAACAATAGGTCATTGTAAGCGTACTATGCCATCGCACTTCGAAAACGTCTCACGTGTTCTTTTGGATCGAATTGTTTGACCTGACGCATTCTGAATCTTTTCGGGAACTAGGTTTGGAGAATGTTGTTCACGAATGGGCTTTCAGAATCATCGTCCAGTAAATCTTTAAGCCCCTAGCAATGTGTTAGGTTTTAGTTTGTGTTGGCATTAATTCCATATCAAAATGATGTTTACTTGTAATGATTTAGTTGTTAAGATTCATGATGATTCAAGCTTCAAAGAAGAATGAACAACAAGTCAAAGCAAGTTCAAAGTCTTCAAAGAGAAAGGATGCAATATGATTCTACAAAGGTATACTAAGACCTTATCTTTCTCTTACAAGGCTTAGGCACACACACACACAATTCATACATTTGTGTCTCTGCATTGTTGTTCACCATTATAGGCTCACACATACAATTCATTCATATGTGTCTCTGCATCATTGTGCACCATGTATAAAACATTCACACACTTGAAGATGAATGCTCATGCATTTGATGGAAATAACATGTTTTGGAAAATGCATGATTGAAGACTATCTCTATGTAGTTTGCATTCTAGTGTGAATTGAGTTTTCTTGTGTATTTGTTTGTATAATATGGATATTGAACTTGAATTTAGTCTTAAATCATTCTTGATTGAGTTCCGGTCATTTCGGTTACTCATACTATTGATTTCAAGTTTTAAGTCAAAAGATACTACACTTTTAACTCATATTGCATACATTGTCTTTGTCTTCATATATCGAGTTGAATTATTATTTTATGGGTTGAGTATCTTATATTTCCATATCCGTGAGAGAGTTACGGTTCGTAATCCATAAACGGATTCAAATTCCGAGTTCGAGGCCGGAGAACGGTCGAAGAATGCGAAAGAAGGTCGAAGGAGAAAGAAGTCAGCAAAGCACTTCGTTCCCGAGATGGCGCATGGCCATCTCGGGGCAGAAGGCTTGCTGCCCCGAGATACCCACGTGCCATCTTGGGCAGCAAGCATGCTTGGTTGCTTCTTGCCCCTCTTGGTCATTTCACATGCCCAATTTTCCCTCCCCTTTATATTCTCCTTCCCTCTCACATTTCATTCTAAGAAGAAATTTAAACTTGTGTGCAGAAATTTTCTCTCTACATTTTCTCACCTTCCAAACACCATAACTTCTTCATTTGAACTCCGATTTGAGTGATTCAAAGTTGAGAGTGTTTGTATATTCATCCTCCATTTTTTCTCTGATTTTTGAGTAAGTTTTTCTGCTTTTTTTAGAGTCTAAACACACAAAAACGGGACTGCACCTAAATCAACTAAGGTATTGATTTTCTCTCATAGTTTTCTTTTAAAACTTGGTCAATTGCCTTAGGTTTTCTTCTTCAATTTATATATGTGTATTGTGAGTGTTTTGATTTGAGTTTTGAACTCTTTTAAAGCTAGGTTGAGTTTCAATTGAAATCTTACATGTTAAGTTAGGTTTTGATTTTGCCTATGTTTTCACATGTTTGGGATTGTATTGTGATAGCTTTGATTCTAGGACTATTTGATGATCTTTGATTGATTGATTTTGTGAAAAATAGTTCCTCACATGTATTAGGCTCTCTTTGCCGAATTCTCACATTAATACATGTGCTTATGTTCTTTTCAGCTATTCATGTGTTTTTGTTGAATCTATGAATAGAAATATGCTCTAGAACTTTAGCTTAAATCTAAATGACTTTGTCTTATGATTTTAGCATGTTTTTTATTTATGTGATTTAAACTTGATTTTGTGATTAATTGAACATATCTTGTGATTCAAGTTTAGATCTATGCATGTATTTAGGTTGTGATTAATGTTGAACATATCTTAAATGATCTAGATGATTTAAACATGCTTGATTGACTAGACTACATTTGTTTTGTGCATTCATACTCATGTCTAGTATTTTCCATAGGATGTGTTGATCATAGCATTCTATGTTGCATGCTTTTTTTGTTTTGCATTCATGATCACCTAGATGCCTTGTGAGAAGGAAGTCTTGACAATATGTGTGAGACCTATGTTGTTGAGCAAGTAAGTCTTGGCAAGAGGTGTGAGACTTTGGATTGTCAAGCAAGGAAGTCTTGGCTAGAGTTGGGAGGACTTGGATAGTCAAGCAAGAAGTCTTGCATAGGGTCATGAGGATCTGGATATGTGAGCGAGGAAGTCTTGACTAGAGTCGGGAGGACTCGGATAGTTGAGCAAGAAGTCTTGCCTTGGGTCGTGAGGATCCGGTAAGGTGAGCGAGGAAGATTTTTCTCCCTCAAAACTTCTATGATAGCCGAATTCTTCTCTTAGAAAAACAGGGCTGGCCGAAACCTCTCTATGAAATTACCTTAGGCTGGCCGAAATTAATCATACATATTCTTAAATCCTCTCCTAAGAATGATTTACTTGGTTGGCAAGAATCATTTCCTTAGGTGGATTTATTTGGTAGTTAAGAATCCTTATCTAAAAGAAATTATATCCTATTATATATACATATGGACTGGCCGAAATTTCATAGAATACAATTAGGAGACTTAATTCTTTTCAAAATATTGTGTATTTGTAACCATATTAAAGAATTCCTAATTTGATTAGATAAATTATTCATTTTATTTTTCTACTTATCAAATATAGTCTTTAATACTAATTATACAACCAACAATATTATAATTTTAGGAGACCATCTCCTACTAGGAAAAAGATTTTGACTTTTAATTAAATAATTAATTAATTACCAAATTAATTAATTTCTATTTAACTAAATAATGCAATAAAATAATATAATTAAGCTATTCTAAATAGCCTTGCCGCACAACACATATATATGGGCCAATATATTATTTCCTTATTTTATTAAATCCATTTGACCTTTATAAAAAGTCCACATGTGAACTAGACCCATTCTTACAAAAAGAAACAAGTCCACATGCCTCAATACAATTCTAGATGGACCCCTAAATTGATCCGGTAGAATATATCAATTGAACCATGCAAGTTCGTGTGGATTGGGGATCTTGGCGGGCTATCTAGATTTATGCTCCAATAGACACAACACAATCACAATTAACAAATGATTCACTTAGGTCCGATTTATTTAATTTTAGTTCATTCCACTAAAGAACTAAAATTGAACTCTTAAATAAAGATAGAATAAGTTGATGTTACTCATTCATACCCTAGACAACCTTATTGGAAAAAGTGTATCCTCGTGAAGAATACCAGTAATCGCCAAGAGCTCATAGACCGCCTATAGCTCTCTAAGTTACCATATTTACTCATATGACCACATTTTGAACTTGAATATTTTGACTTGTCCAGAAGCCATGTTTCAATAGACACTATTGAAAACTTAACGTTAAGATTTAATATCCAATACCACATAACATCCATATGATGGTATTCTACTCTTATTTAATAAATGGAGCAACGATGTCCATATCTATAAATGAAGTCCTCTATCGATTAACAAATGAATACCACCAAACTACCGAGGATAGACTATGCTATATAATCGTATTCATTGATAGCTCAAATGATAACACTTGCAACCATAAGTCCATTAATTATCTCAGGATTGAGATAGACTCTTCGATTGTCTAGATAAAGTATTTCATTTTGATCCTATTCAATGCACCCAGTGCACTAGATTCTTTTCCTCAAAGACACCACACTTTGATGATTTTAAACTTATCATAACACATTTGATCCCACTGTAATGCTAGCAAAAGAATCTACAACTTTGACAAGATAAAGGTGCCCAACCTTTTATCTTAAGTTGTGAATATTATTCAAGACTAACTAAAGAATTGTGTCTACCTCATACATATCTAGATGTATGAACAATTCTTCTTTTCTCATAGTCTTTTGACCTTATGATTATTTACTTTTGACAATTATAATAATTAAACTATAAATGCTATAAGATTTGTTAAACTAGAAATCACTTTATTAATATGAAAAGATTATCAAATACATTATTATACTCTTGCTATCGAGCATAATCCCAACAATCTCCCACTTGCTCTATAGCAAATGTGTCATATCTCTCATCCTCATGTTCTCTAGATGACCATCAAAACTCTTTTGTTGAAGAGCCTTTGTAAAGGGATCAGCTAGATTATCTGCTGACGCGATCTTGGTAATCGTCACGTCACTCCTATGAACAGTTTCCCTTAGAAGGTGGTACTTTCTTTCAGTGTGTTTCCCTCTCTTATGACTTCTTGGTTCTCTTGAATTAGCCACTGCTCTACTATTATCACAATAGATAGTGATCTGCTTATTCGCATCAAGAACCACTTCCAAGTCAATCCATAATTGGCGGAGCCAGACACCCTCTTTAGCAGTCTCGCATGCGGCTATATACTCGGCTTCCTTGGTGGAATTAACAATACAAGATTGCTTGATACTCCTCCATATGACTGCCCCTCCTCTAATAGTAAACATAGATCCTGATGCTGATCTCCTGGAGTCAGAATCTGACTGAAAATCATAACCTGTATACCTAATGGGAATTAAATCCCCTTCAGAGTATACAAGCGTATAATCTCTCGTTCTCCTAAAATACTTGAAATTATGCTTGACTGCCGTCCAGTGATCAGGACCAGGTTTTTATTGAAACCCGCTAACTATGCCTACAACAAAACAAATATCTAGTCTAGTGCCAATGCATACATGAGACTTCCATATCTCATACAAACCTGCTAACTATTGCATACATGAGACTTCCAACTGCCAATGCATATGGAACCCAACTCATGAACTGCTCTTCATGCTCATTTTTAGGAACTTGTTCCTTTGAAAGTTTGATTCTATGTCTAAAAGGTAACATACCTTTTTGGAATC
Source organism: Dipteronia dyeriana (assembly GCA_032871835.1). Classification (NCBI taxonomy): domain Eukaryota; kingdom Viridiplantae; phylum Streptophyta; class Magnoliopsida; order Sapindales; family Sapindaceae; genus Dipteronia; species Dipteronia dyeriana. The sequence goes on along the minus strand of CM065295.1, from coordinate 34,995,597 downwards.
TTACATGGAAAACCTAGATAAGATTTTATCTATGTATGAAGCTTGGGATAATGCAATCGTTCTATTCTTTCTATCCCTTATAACTTGGATACCAAGATTATAACTTGCTTCTCCTAAGTCCTTCATATCAAATTGTTTTGCTAACCATTCTTTTATTGATGTCAATACACCTACATCGTTTCCGATGAGTAGTATATCATCAATGTAAAGAACGAGAAAAACCAACTTGTCACCTTTAATCCTTTTGCATACACAAGGTTCGTTAAGGTTTAGAATAAATCCAAAACTTTTCACGGCTTGATCGAATCTTGTTCCAAGATCTGGATGCTTGCTTCAATCCATATATGAATCTTTGCAACTTACATACCCTTTCCTCTTGGCCATTTTCAATGAATCCTTCTGGTTACATCATGTAGATGCTTTTGTCAAGACTTCCATTAAGAAAAGCAGTCTTGACATCCATTTGCTAAATCTCTAGGTCTAGAGATGTCGTAATGGATAAGAGTATCCTAATGGATTTAAGCATGGTCACATGAGAGAAGGTTTCTTCATAATCGATACATTCCTTCTGTGTATAACCTTTAGCTACCATTCTAGCTTTAAAGGTTTCCACCTTTCCATCCATTCCTCTTTTCCTCTTGTATACCCACTTGCACCTGATGGGTTTTATCCCTTTAGGCAAGTCTCAAGAGACCAGACTTTGTTTTGGAAAATAGATTCAATTTCGGATTGCATTGCCTTTTGCCAATGGCGACAATCAACATCTTCCATTGATTCCTTGTACGTATAGGGATCATTGTCATCCGGAAGATTCTCTTCAGATTCTCCTAGACCGATGTATCTCTCGGGTTGTCTAACAACCCTCCCACTACGACGATGTATGGTAGATTGTTGATCTTGTGTTTGTATGGAACTTACAATTGGGCTTGATTGCAAAACCTCTAGTGGAATTTTATCTCCTAAAAGCTCATTCAGGACAATTATACTTTTATGCACAAAAATATTCATTTAGTCCTTTTCCAGAAATTTAGCATTTGTCGAAACAAATACTTTAAGATCTGAAGGACTATAAAAATAATATCCTTTTGTTCTTTTGGATACCCTACAAATATGCATGTTTCTGAACGGGACTCCATCTTTTCTGTCTTTCCTTTTAACACATACGCAGGACATCCAAATATCCTTAAGTGTTGTAAACAAGGCTTTCGCCCGATCCACAACTCATGCGGTGTTTTAGGAACCGACTTAGATGGTACATCGTTTAGAATGTACATTGCGGTTTGTAAAGCATATCCCCAAAAATAATTAGGGAGTGTTGAATAACTCAACATAGACCTAACCATGTCCAAAAGAGTTCTATTTCTCTTTTCTGCCACCCCATTTTGTTGAGGTGTGCCTTGTGCAGAAAACTGAGAAATTATCCCATTATCAATAAGATATTACTGAAACTCACCAGATAGATATTCTCCACCATGATCAGACCTCAAGATTTTTATGTGTTTCTCTAGCTGATTTTCAACTTCAGCTTTAAATGCTTTGAACATGTCAAAAGCTTCCGACTTATGTTTTATGAGATACACATAGCCAAATCTTGAGTGATCATCCATGAAAGTGATGAAATACTCATATCCACCTCTTGCTTGAATGCTCATAGGTCCACACACATCAATGTGTATCAATCCTAAACATTCGATGGCTCTTACGTCTTTGATCGTAAACGATCTTTTGGTCATTTTACCTTCCAAACAAGATTCACAAGTTGGTAGATTATCAACCTTTAAGTCACTTAGAGGTCCGTCACTTACCAATCTTTTAATCCTATTAAGGTTAATATGACCTAAGCGTAAATGCCATAGGTAGGTTTCATCTTTTGATAATTTTACTCTTTTATGATTAGGTTCCGTTGATTCCATGTCAAACAAGTAAGAGATATTTCCATGCAAATTGAATAAACCGTTTTCCAATGTACCTTTACAAATATTTTTGTCATTCTTACTAATAATAAAAGCTTTATTAAATGTAACCGAATAACCAAATTTATTTAAACAAGAAACTGAAATTAAATTCCCCTTTAATTGAGGTACATAAAAAACGTCTATTAAATCTAAATGCCTAAAAGAATCTAAACTAATTCTAATATCTCCCACTATACTAGCAGACACCAACGCCCCATCGTCTAAACGAAAGTTGAATTCGTTCTCATTAAGCCTTCTCCTTTCCTTGAACCCCTGTAAGGAAAAACAAACATGATTAGTGGCTCCGGAGTCTATGATCCAAGAATCCATAGAATCTGCCAAAAAAACATGTTTCAAGATAATCAATATTACTTTCTTCTTTCTTATTCTAAGACTTTGGGAAATTTCTTTTCAAATGTCCCTTTTCACCACAAAGGAAAAACTTCCCTTTGATCTTGGTTACTTTCTTTATCTTTTTCTTAGTAGGTCTTAGTTGTTTTTTCTTCTGTTGTTTCTTGATCTTCTTACGGGTTTTAATAGTAGCAACTTTACCTACGGTATGAATTTCTTGACCCTTGCCATTCACAAGGATTTTTTTCGTGCTTTGAACATCTTGCATCAGGCCTTGCAAGGTGTATTCCTTATTATTCAAGGTGTAGTCCAACTTGAATTGATCAATGGAATTCGACAGTGAGTTAACAATCATGTCAATTTTGGTCTCACCATCTATCTCAGCACCATTTAGTTCAGCAATGTTGAGATGTGCTATGACTTTCATCATGTGATCTTTCATAGCATGTCTAGGTTTCATCATAAGATTCATCAAAGTAGTCAATGCCTCTCTCTTAGTCGTCTTAGACCTCATAGCAAACATCTCCTCTAGAGACATCATTATGTAGGCAGCAGTCTCCATTCTTTCACGTTGCTGTTGCAACAAGTCAGAGATGGTGGCCATAATGTAACATTTAGCCTTCTCATCAGAAGACTCCCACTGCTGATACTCATCTCTTTGCTCCTGAGTAGATTCATTATTAGGAGTAGGTGGTTTAGGAGTGCACATAACGAACTTATGCTTTTCGGATTGCAATAAAAGCCCAATTTTCCTTTTGCATATGACATAATTATCATCAGTTAAAGTATTGTCTTTAAGGATGTTGATTAGGGATGGGGTCATGATTTCTATACAATAAAAAAAATTATATAAGTAAACAATCATGATAAAGCACTTTCGAATATTTATCTTGAATTAAATAAAATAATGCAATCGTAAAAATTCAATGGTGATCTAACACCTATAAATGTCACGCCTCCTTTGAGAGTTTGCAACATTTACTAGTTGGACTAGGTCCCACCTAATTGTTAACATAACATCCAACGTTTTCAATTTTAGCCTTGTAATTTTTATTAACAAGAACTCTTGGGAGGATATCAATAAAATTACATTGAGTGTAATACCAAGTTATCGACCTTCAATAAAATCCCTCATGAATATCCCTCCTTTGGGAGTAGATATCATTTGGGCTAATTGTCTAGTTTATTCTTGTAAGGAAGTTTCTTGCTAAATTCCATTCATGAATACCTCTTGGGAGATTATTACACGAAACATAAAGCTCAACTAAACTTGGAGGTCGTAGGTGTTCCAAAACACCTTCTCCCACTCAATTGTTTAAGGCGTGTGATCGAAATCCAAAGAATGATTTACCAAGTTATCTAGATGCTAATTTAGATAATTAAATAATTCTATGCATGTTCATACTGTAAAGTCCTCATTTATTGATTGGATTATTTCGTGAACAAATCACATTTTTGGGGTGTTATATAAGGGTAGCTTAGGCTCTCAACACCTCAAGAAGAGAAGCACCAAAGGTAAAATTCTTGTGCTTACTTGCTTTGAAGAGATAGTTTCACACACTCACAAATTCATGCATAACTCTTATTCATATATGTTGTGTGTTTATACTTGTGTGCAATTTGGTTTAAATGACTCTTGTTGATTCATTTGCATCTTGTAATTAAAGTTTTATGTCATGATTAGGCATTAGAATAGGATGCATTTTCATCACTCTAGGACTTGTTGAAAATGTGTGTTTGAGTGTTGAAAAAGTGGGCAGTGCACTGGTGGTGCACTACTCGACTAGCACAGCCTCACCAGCGTAACATTCCAGTGGATCGCCATTTGTCATGTGCCACTGAGCTGCGCCACTGCACCCGCGCAATGTTGAAAAAGTGGACAGTGCGCTGGTGGTGAGCTACTTGACTAGCGCAACCTCACCAGCGTAACATTCCAGTGGATTGTCGTAAGTCATGCTCCATTGAGCTGCGCCACTCGACCAGCGTCTATTGAAAATATTAGGTTGTGCTCTACTCGACCAGCGCACATAGCTGAAGTTGAAACTTTTTATTCAAAATAACCTCACTTTGGTTGAAACTCATATATATATAACTCTTTGTGTTCAGGTCGAAATAAAGTTCAGAACATCATATCTTTTCCTTAGAACACATTTCAAAAGGAAAACTCTTCCAAGAACTCATCTTTAAACACTCAAAGCATTCCCATGTGCATAAAAACTTCATCTTGCATCATCTAAAGTCATTTAGAGTGCATCTATTGATAGTTTTGGTTCATCACATACTGTTTGGTAAGTTCTTCACTATCTTTTTACAAGATAAGTGTTTTGCTTGTTAAGTCATCTCTTTAATTATTTGTATGCTCTTAGAACATATTCTAGATACAAATTAGAGATTGTTGTGATGACATGATTGAGTGTTATATTGTGATAGCTTCATAGGATTGTTTGATCTATGTTTAGCTAAGGTTTTTGAACATGGCATTTAGCTCTTGATATCTAGGATTGCATTAATTGTCATCTCCTTATCCTAGATAAGCATATAAGGTTTCCTAACCTTGTTTGTTCTTTGAATATCATCATATATTCACATAGGGCATTTTATCTCTTCATTGAGAAGTAAGACTAGTGTTGCTTCCGGGAGTAGGTAGCTTAAATCGCAAGCAAGATGGACTAGGTTCACTTATACCGGGATTAGGTAGTGGTGGTGGATTTTAAACCCGGATTAGGTTGTAATTCCTTTGCCATTAGTGGATTCGAGGTTCGAGTATGGTGCATATATCAGCCCGTGGTTTTTCCCATTTGGAGGGTTTCCACGTAAATCTCAAGTGTCTTTACTATTTCCGCACTTTTTACACTTGTTATATTATTGTAGCTAGCTAGGGGCATTTTCGTCAACTTGACCTTTAACTTGAATTGGGTAAAATTGTTTAAAATCTATTCACCCCCATCTAGATTAATATTATACACACCATAATATTTGTTTCAATTGGTATCAGAGCATGTTCCTAGACATACATAGGTGATTCTTGCTCATTTTGGTATGTGTCGCATTTTGTTTGTTTGTGTTGATCATTCATACACTTGCATTCATATCATTCATTTATAAACACAATGAGTGGAAACTGTGGCAACGAGGGAGCTTCTAGCACTAGACCTCAACTTCTCACCAGATTGACTTATGCCTCTTGGAAATGCAAGATGGAGTCATATATTTGCCAAATTCATGACAGGGCATGGATGGCGGTTGAAGATAACTACACTCCACCCATGATGACTCCTACATATGGAGGAG